>ML107872.1:26618-119019 GCA_003697995.1 Taxidea taxus jeffersonii | reverse complement strand
TAGAAATGGAAGGAAAACTTCCAAACTCATTTTATGAGGCCAGCATCACCTTGATCCCCAAACCAGACAAGGATCCCATCAAAAAAGAGAATTACAGACCAATATCCTTGATGAACATAGATGCGAAAATTCTCACCAAAATACTAGCCAATAGGATCCAACAGTACATTAAAAGGATTATTCACCACGACCAAGTGGGATTTATTCCAGGGCAGCAGGGTTGGTTCAACATCCGCAAATCAATCAATGTGATACAGTACATTAACAAAAGAAAAAACAAGAACCATATGATACTCTCAATAGATGCTGAAAAAGCATTTGACAAAGTGCAACATCCCTTCCTAATCAAAACTCTTCAAAGTGTAGGGATAGAAGGCACATACCTCAATATTATCAAAGCCATCTATGAAAAACCCACTGCAAGTATCATTCTCAATGGAGAAAAACTGAGAGCTTTTCCGTTAAGGTCAGGAACACGGCAGGGATGTCCACTATCACCACTGCTATTCAACATAGTACTAGAAGTCCTAGCCTCAGCAATCAGACAACAAAAAGAAATTAAAGGCATCCAAATCGGCAAAGAAGAAGTCAAACTATCGCTCTTTGCAGATGATATGATACTATATGTGGAAAACCCAAAAGGCTCCACTCCAAAACTGCTAGAGCTTGTACAGGAATTCAGTAAAGTGTTAGGATATAAAATCAATGCACAGAAATCAGTTGCATTTCTTTACACCAACAACAAGACAGAAGAAAGAGAAATTAAGGAGTCAATCCCATTTACAATTACACCCAAAACCATAAGATACCTAGGAATAAACCTAACGAAAGAGGCAAAGTATCTATACTCAGAGAACTATAAAGTACTCATGAAAGAAATTGAGGAAGACACAAAGACATGGAAAAATGTTCCATGCTCATGGATTGGAAGAATTAATATCGTGAAAATGTCTATGCTACCTAAAGCTATCTACACATTTAATGCAATACCTATCAAAATTCCATCCAATTTTTTCAAAGAAATGGAACAAATAATCCTAAAATTTATATGGAACCAGAAAAGACCTCGAATAGCCAAAGGAATATTGAAAAAGAAAACCAAAGTTGGTGGCATCACAATTCCAGACTTCAAGCTCTACTACAAAGCTGTCATCATTAAGACAGTATGGTACTGGCACAAAAACAGACACATAGATCAATGGAACAGAATAGAGAGCCCAGAAATAGACCCTCAACTCTATGGTCAACTAATCTTCGACAAAGCAGGAAAGAACATCCAATGGAAAAAGGATAGCCTCTTCAACAAATGGTGTTGGGAAAATTGGACAGCCACATGCAGAAAAATGAAATTGGACCATTTCCTTACACCACACACGAAAATAGACTCAAAATGGATGAAGGATCTCAACGTGAGAAAGGAATCCATCAAAATCCTTGAGGAGAACACAGGCAGCAACCTCTTCGACCTCAGCCGCAGCAACTTCTTCCTAGGAACAACGCCAAAGGCAAGGGAAGCAAGGGAAAAAATGAACTATTGGGACTTCATCAAGATCAAAAGCTTTTGCACAGCAAAGGAAACAGTCAACAAAACCAAAAGACAACTGACAGAGTGGGAAAAGATATTTGCAAATGACATATCAGATAAAGGGCTAGTATCTAAAATCTACAAAGAGCTTAGCAAACTCAACACCCAAAGAACAAATAATCCAATCAAGAAATGGGCAGAGGACATGAACAGACATTTCTGCAAAGAAGACATCCAGATGGCCAACAGACACATGAAAAAGTGCTCCATATCACTGGGCATCAGGGAAATACAAATCAAAACCACAATGAGATACCACCTCACACCAGTCAGAATGGCTAAAATGAACAAGTCACGAAATGACAGATGCTGGCGAGGATGCGGAGAAAGGGGAACCCTGCTACACTGTTGGTGGGAATGCAAGCTGGTGCAACCACTCTGGAAAACAGCATGGAGGTTCCTCAAAAAATTGAGAATAGAGCTACCCTATGACCCAGCAATTGCACTACTGGGTATCTATCCTAAAGATACAAACGTAGTGATCCAAAGGGGCACGTGTACCCGAATGTTTATAGCAGCAATGTCCACAATAGCCAAGTTATGGAAAGAACCTAGATGCCCATCAACAGATGAATGGATAAAGAAGAGGTGGTATATATATACGATGGAATACTATGCAGCCATCAAAAGAAATGAAATCGTACCATTTGCGATGACATGGATGGAACTAGAGCGTATTATGCTCAGCGAAATAAGTCAACTGGAGAAAGACAACTACCACATGATCTCCCTGATATGAGGAAGTGGAGATGCAACGGGGGTGGGAGTTAAGGTGGGAGGAAAAGTAAAAATGAAAGAAGATGGGATCGGGAGGGAGAAAAACCAAAAGAGACTCTTAATGTCATAAAACAAACTGAGGGGGGTGGGGGGAAGAGGGGTTGGGTGAGGGTGGTGGGGTTACATCATATGTTTAAATAAAGCTTAAATAAAGTAAAAAAAAAAAAAGTGTCCTTAATGTATATGTATGTGTGTATGTGTATTTACTCAGTATCCAAGTTCCTTTTTCTACACTTGACAAGGAAAGGGGTATTCAGCTGTGAACGGCTGCTTATGAATTATCTACAGGTAGATTTTAGTTGTTTTTTTTTTCAATTAACTGAGCTCATTCATTCAATAAAATACTCAGCAAATATTTATTGCATAGTTATGAAACAAGTATATTTTTAGGGGTTGGAAACAAGTCATAAATGCCAGGAGACATTAAACTGTACTGGTTTTCAAGCTGGAATTTAATCACAAAGTCAGTACATTTAAGAACTATCCATTTGCATATCTATTTAGAATTTATAATCTATTTAAAATTTACAATTTAAAATCTATTTAAAAATTTAGGAATAGGGGCGCCTGGGTGGCTCATTTGGTTAAGCAACTGCCTTCGGCTCGGGTCACGATCCCGGAGTCCTGGGATCGAGTCCCATATCCGGCTCCCAGCTCCATGGGGAGTCTGCTTCTCCCTCTGACCTCCCCTCTCATGCTGTCTCACTCTGTCTCTCTCTCTCTCAAATAAATAAATAAAATCTTTAAAAAAAAAATTTAGGAATAGAAAAACAGATTTTCTTAATAGATAAAATAATGTACTTTGGATGGAATTAAAATGTACTGGGTGTTGTGAGGGCCAGGCACTTTATATACAATGTCTCAGTTATTCCTAAGATGCTGATAAGTGTTCACACCTTGTCCTGTTGATGAAGAAACTGGGGTGTAGGAAAACTGTGAGATTTGTTCTGTGGGTTCAAGTTAGTAAGAGACACCATCAGTACAAAGCAAATGTCAAGACTTGTTCTAAATTGTCCTTTCTCCTGTTAGAAACTCTCTCTTAGATCAGTAAGAAAATGAAACAACTATTCTCATAGGTGTTCAGTGTTGTTTTGGGAGTTCTGGTCATTGCAAGGGGATTTTAAAAAACTAGAAGAATTAGTATTTACAAACAAAATTAAAATGTCATTTTTAGATATCGTGATTGTCTTCTTCTAACTAAAAGGAATAGCCTGGAAAAAAGGTATAGGCATCAATAAAGCAAAAAGATGAATGCAAAACAAAAAATATCTATAATCACTAGAAGCTCTTTATCCCACATCAGAATAATGACACGATGTCTAAATGATTTAAGAAAAGTATTCCTATAAGAGAGTTGCACGTCTTATTTAATATAAACAAAAGCATAAAACTTTACTGAATATTAAAGATGATGAATGGAGAGGTATATTGTTGTCCTTGAAAGCAATGATAGATCAGAAATGCTTCTATTTCTTTCAGTCAGTTTACAGGTTGAGGATAACCTCAAATATCAATTTCAAATTTCAAATATCAAATATCAAAATTCAAATATCTTGAGTTTTTGAATCTTGAGTTTAAGGTTTTCAAATTTAATGAGTATAATTTGTATGTGCGGAAACAGGTCCTGTTTATTTAGCATTTACTATACGACAGGCACTATGCTAAAGGCTTCACATACAGCAAATAACTCATTTAATCATCACAGAAAGCGGATATGTGTCTTTATTATCCTCATTTTACAAATAAGCAAACTGAGGCTAAGGGAGGTTAAATAACTTGGCCAAGTTCACACAATGACTGCTAAATTGCTGAGCCGTGGTTCAAATCTAGGCTGTCTGTGGTGCCCATGTACTTAACACCACCATGCTCGACTAAGAACACTAACTAGTATTTTGCAAACGGGAGCATTAAAGTGGAGCTGAGTCGTCCCTGAAGAAGCATGTAGATAATGGAACAGCATAGTTCAGAAATGAGAATACTGCTTGTAAGGAGAGAATAGGTAACAAGAAGGATCTCGAAAGAGCAGTGAAGAACTATTTGATACTCATTATTTAGGATACTTACCTAACTTAAAAAAAAAAAAAACAATTCGTACCCAATTTCATACCTCCCTGATCAAAATACATTTTAAATGGCTAACATGATAGAGAATAGAAAACTTAGCAGAAAATAAAAGTTATTGCCTGTCAGATATCTGGAGAAACCATTATTTTTTCTTTTTTTCCTTTGATGTGACAGAAGAAATCACAAAGGAAAAGACTGACAGATTTGGCTACATAAAGAATTGTCAACACATGTACAACGATGCAAACAAAATAACTTAGGTCAGCAGATGGGAAAGGATCACATCAAACATGACACACAGAGGCTATCATCTGTGGTGAACACTCTCAAAGGAGAAGTGAAAGCAGTAGATGGGTTCTTCTCCACGTGGAGGCTGTGGGAGCACGGGAAAACTCGCTTCCAGGCAGGAGGGGGGCTGGTGTGGTGGGGACCCGCCTGGGATGTCCCCATCACAGATCCCATGCACAGGGAGAAGGGGGCTGATCTGATGGTCGCCTCGATCTGACAAGGCTCTGGGGACTGACAAATTGGAATGGCCCGAGGGGAGGGCAGGATGTGGTCACCCAGGCAATCTGTCTTCTACTAGGGTCCTTTCATGAGAAGGGAGAAAGGAAGAAGGAAAAACAGAGAGGAAAGCACTCTGGATGTATAAAATATTGGGAGAGCAGTCCTAGAAAATAAGCTCAGTAACAAGGACAGAAATGGCTTCCTCAGGCAAAGAAGACGGGGACAGTGTCTCCCAAAGACCCACTGGAAAGTGGAGAGTCTACAAGCAGGCGAAACAGGACTCCACAGCAGGGGGATTTTTCTTAGCTGTGAGTACATTTTTTATGGGGTGGTGACAGGGCAGTGATTTCTAAAGACAATCATCCCAGGACTCAGAAGGCCACATGGGAAGTTGGAGGGAAATCGAAGCTGCAGGCCTTCTTATGAGACTTCACATTACAAACTCATGTAATACATGGAAAAAGTGACACACATCAGCAGTGCATGCAACTGTAATGACGGGCAGCCAAGAAACATGGAATGGTGATGGCCTTCACGTGGAACCAAGAACACGAAGCTGAGGCGACACTAAACATAACTTCATGTCTAGTAAACTGGACTCCTTCCATGGAATCTCAGCTCCCTGCAGAGAATTTTAGGGTTTGGTCACATAGCAGATACTCAATTAAAATATATTAAATATAAATCACAACGCCTTAACTGTCCCATTTGTGACAAAAGCTGGATCACTCCGACAGTGCTGATGGTGGGCTAAATTAGTTTACTATTTGGGGAAAACAAGAAGGCAGTGTATCCTTACACCAATGCAACTGTTGAAATCTTTGGAACCCATTAGCGCACCTTGGAAATTTATTCTGGGAAAATAACTGAATATCAAAACAAAGCTGTATGCAGAAACTTCCATAATACTAGAAAAAAGTGCAAAGTGAGACAGAAAAAAGCTTAATAAGCTACATATGAGGATGCTCCGGTGCTCACCAGTGTGACTGCTACTGTAGCTGGTACGAGGGGTGTTTTCTGCTAATGCACCCCGAAATCCCACCATGTCGGCACCCACTGAAGGACCACCTCTCCCACACTGGTCCCCATATTGTACAACCTCGCCTTCTCAACTGGGTCAGAAAAGCTTAAGTAGGAAAGATGTTATGGTGACCTTTCTTCCTCTATGCCGTGCTCCAAAACACGGAACTCCTCCCTGCGCTGTTGGACCAAAAGTATGAGTCTGACTCTTACTTGTTTAAGTGAGATTTTCTTGGGAGTGGTGGAAGTTCCTCATGGAAATCAACCCCCAGCAGCTGTGACGCTCTGCATGCCCCAGCATGTCTGAGTTCTATGCAGGCAAGAATGATGTAGGTGCAAATTAGGACCACTGATATGAAAATAATTTTTTTGTTAAGTAGTGAGATGAGATATGTGCTTTTATTTGAGCAATGTTCTTTTGTTGTGTACTCACATTGTAATGTAAAATATAGAAAAATGAAAAACCACTGGTATCTGTTAATTTCCTGGCAGTTCTCGGGTTACCATTTTGTATGCTGTTCTTGCAATTTTTAGTTTAATTTAAAAAATTACTAATATAAGGAAGGTTTGAGACCATCCAAAGGTTTAGAGAGAAGAAGTTGATAATCTTCCCTATTGCATCTAATCCATTTTTGACTCCTCTGAAAAACAAACTTTATTAGTTTAATGTATGCTCGTCCTCACATTTCTTTTTCTGTGTGCTTAGACAGATAAGCCTAAATGCATGTCCTCATATATGGGGAAACTGTGTGCTGATGGAATCAACCTATACACATAAATTTGACACTTGCTATTTTTCACTTATGAATTCATCAGGACATCTCTTCTGGTCTGCTAATATAGATCCTACCAATTATATTTATAGTAGCATAATATTCTGTACTATAAACGATTCACCATTAATTCAACTATTTCTATATATTTGAACAATCAACCCAATTTTGCAGTTACTTAAAAATGCTACAATAAATATTCTTACATATACATATTTTGAATAAATATACAGTTACAAACACACATATATTTATACATATACACATAAAATTTTGGTGCTTTTGTTTCTTTCGAGTATGAAATTGATATTATTTCATCATACATTTTACATTTTAATATATGTTGCTATGTTTCCCAAAACGAGATAGTAATTTACAACTCCATCGGCCACATACTGAGCGGGCACATTCATTCCTTACTGCTTTGCTGAAATTGAACATACCTTCATTTTTGCCACTCCGATGGATAAAAAATGGAATCCCACCATTACTTTAATTGGCATTTCTCCAACTACTTATTAGGTTGTGTATATTTTCAATAGTTTACTGTCTTTTGAAATTCTCTTTCTGGTATACCTATTTGTTTATATGTTTGTTCAATTTTTCTTTGGGGCATTAGTTCTCTGCTTGTGATTTTGTAGGAGTTTTTGTCATATGTGTTACAGTCTGTGGTATAGGGGAGGAAAAATTCTTACACTCTACCCATCTTAGGTTCATTGCCTGAGGCCCTATAAATTAAACTGACAAAAGATAGGTTAATAAGAGGGAGAAAAATAATATTTATGAACATGTGTATTGCACATACACATGGGAGTACACAGTGACGAGTAACTCCAAGAAATGGTAAGAACTTGGGCTTACATAACACCTTAACAAAATGACAACAAATTCTTGCCAAAGTGAGGAGACAAAGGAGAAGGACTTGGGTGAGGGGGGGTGCGATTGTTGTAAGATAAATACATGGTATAGCTAATGGAAGATACTGGCTAGTCAGTAATATTTGTTATCTAGATTTCTCTGATTTTGTCTCTGGTCTGGAGTGTTTCCAACAATTACTTCTGTCCTTCCTGGGGTGGGGCAGTTTTACAAATTTATGTCTTGCTTTTATGCAAATAGGGGGAGGACAGAGAGCTTTCATCTGCCTTATCTCAATTGCCTTCAGCTCCAAATAATATTTATGCCAAAGTGGCATATTTTGGTGTGGCATATTGTGCTACCCTTCAGTTACCTTTTAACTTTGCTCAATGGTGTCACTTGTCAAAAAAAAATTAAAATTCATGGGCTTAAGTACAGTTGTCATTTCCTTTATGATTTCTGAGCTTCCTAATTTGCTTTTAGGAAGACCTTCCTTCCCCAGGTTATTTAAATTGTTGTCTAGATTTTCTTTTTTTCTTTTCTTTTCTTTTGTTTTATTTTCCTGTTTACTTCTAAAATGTTTTCTGGGAATCCAGCTTCCATTTTCTTCTTAAATTTCTACACTGTTCTTGGACGACCTCATTTACTTCCACAGCATTAACTCCTGATGATACACTTATGTCTTCTAAATCCATGTTTTTATCTAATTCTGTAACTCTTACTGTATCTCCAGAGCAAGTCTTATCTATTCACCAGCCTACTGAGCATCTTGCAGGCACCAAACTGAATGCATGATTATCTTCCTTATCCTCTCCTGACTTTATGTTCCTGCCTCTCTAACCATGGATGGCACCCACTAGCAGCAAGTAGCCCAAATTAAGAAACTGAGAAGGGAAGCTCCTGTCCTCCTTTTCACATAACTCAAATGTTCAACAAACCTGAGGTGCCTAGGTGGCTCAGTTGGTTGAGCGTCCAACTCAAGCTCAGATAATGATCTCAGGGCTATGATCTCAGGGTCGTGAGATGGAGCCCTGTGTCAGGCTCCTGCACTCAGTGGGGAATCTCCTTCTGTCCTTCTACATCTCTCTCTCCCTCTGCTGTACCCCCTGCTCACTCTCTCTCTGCATCAAATAAATAAATAAACCTTAAAAAAATTTAACAAACCTTCATCTCCAGTTAATTTCTTTGGAATCTGTCCACTTTTCTTATTTCAACTACCTGAGCTACTGCAACAGCCTCCCAACTGCTTTCCTTAACAAATATTTTCCCCATCTGATTTAACATTGAAAGGGTCTTTAGAATTATTCTGGAATGCAAATCAGCTTAGACCTATATGTAAAATCCTTCTCCACTTTCTCCTTTTAAGGAAGGTCTAAATTTTTAGGCATGGCCTATAAAGGCACTTGTGACAGTAAACTCTTTGAGAGTAAGTCCACATCTGTCTCTTTTGGTATATAGTAAAGTGCTTAGTACATATTAATGGGATGAATGAATATAAGAAAGAACACATTGCTGGAAAAAAGCTATCACATACATGTATTCCCTTAGTGTCAAAAGCTAGAAGTAATTTTATATACCTTCTTTGTAGTGATTTGAAAAGTTTTCAATAAAATCATAAATGAGAATGAATGTTATAATGGATGTAATAGAAAAAGGAGGCTCAGATGGAGGGATTAAAATAAAATATTTTTTGAACAAATGCTTAGATGTGAAATTATTATGGTGATTTTATGTCTTGAAGGCTTTGATGCATCTTTCCAAATTGCTTTTCTGAGATATTGTCCATGTTTGAAACACCTCCAGCTGCAAGTTAAAAATCTTCGAATCTGAAGTATCATGATGTTTGCAACTATCTTTCAAATAGTTCAGCAAGGATGCCTGGGTGGCTCAGTCCTCAAGTGTCTGCCTTCTGTTCGGGTCACTGTCCCAGAGTCCTGGGATCAAGCCTCACATCAGGCTTTCTGCTCAGCGGGAAGTCTGCTTCTCCTTCTCCCACCCCCACTGCTTGTGCTCCCTCTCTGGCTGTGTCTCTCTCTGCCAAACAAATAAATACAATATTAAACAAACAAATAGTTCAGCAAGAAATTATACATATTATACGTGTATGTACACACACACACACATATATATACACATAAACACACAGATACACATATGCATATATGGAGAAAGAAAGAGAAAATCAATGTGGCAAATAATAATAATGACTGAATATAGTTGAGGGGTGTATAGATGCTCATTGTATTATACATTAAAATTTTCTGGGCTTTTGAAAATTATCAAAAGAAAATATTAGGAAAAAGAACCCCAGAAGCAATGTTGAAAACATGCATTTCAAAACCATTTCAAAAGCCATAACATTATAATAATTAAAAAAAAAAACTTCCCTGATTCAGTAGAAGTCGTAAATGATTCTATTTTTTTACTTTTTTAGCTATAAAGAGAATTATTTTTCATATGTTTATAAGAAATTTTATTTCTCCTTTCATGAGTGGTCTTTGTCCATATTTCTATGGGTGGTTTATTCCATATGAGCATTTTATATGTAAGTGTATATTGATGCTTTGAAATATATAAACATAACAATGAAACATGTCATTATATAAGAATTTCATATATTATAAAGAAAGTACCACAAACCAATGGAAAAGGAATGAACTGAAAAAGGTGGCGAACTCTCACACACACACACATATAAGGTTTTTACCATATCTCACCCTAGGATAAATAAGAAAATCAATGCTGTATGAGTAAACAGTTGATTGAAAGAAAGTGTGAAATCTTAAAACAGTAAAACAAATATAAATAATTATTGACTGATCTTGGAAAACAACTTTTCATGAAAACAATGGAAGAAAAGATAAAGGAAAAACTGGCAATATATTCAATTACATACAAACCCTAAAAATTACATAAACACAAGAGTTGAAATCCTTAATATAAATTCCTGAAATCAATAAAACAATAATGTCACAATAGCTAAAAACATTAAAAGAACAAACCAGGTGGAAGAAAATTCAAGTCATGAAAGAAGAAATCCAAATGTCATAAAAGCATGTGAGCAGATATTTCAAAACAGAATGGAACACATTGGTTCAGTTGGCTCAATGCAGTGGGTATGAGTGAGATTCAACCTCAGCTGATGATGTCCAGAAAACTGGCAACAATGGTTTCAGAAATGCTAATATAATACTCAACTCTCTTTTAGCAAGAGCACAGCAGGCAAATAAAAAGGCAGATCCTCCAGTCATACTTGGCCTTGGTCAGGCCCTTATTAGAGTAATGCAATCAATGTGGGGTTCCACACTTTAAAATGCATGTGGAGAAACTAAGAGGCACTACCAAAATGATTACAGAGAAAATCAAACCGACTGGGGGAAGATTAAGGGGATTGTATTTATTTAGTCTAGAGAGGAAAAAGCTAAATAGTGAATTTTCAATTATATAAGTATTTTAAAAAAATGATTATCCTATGGGAAGCTAGGTTATTCTATATATATGATAGACAATAAACTAAGAGGAATATGCTTCAATTGCACCAAGAGACTTTAATTAACATCAAGCCTGGCAAAACTTCAGGGCAGACTAACAAAGAAACAAAGGAACCTCTGTCTTTGTATAACTTTCTAAGCAATTTAGACAACCACTTATCTTGTGGCTTAGTTATAGAATGGCAGGTGGCTGGGTCCTTGATTAGAATTATAGGTTTATAGAATCTTAGAACTGAAAAATAACCTCAGTAGATTAAAGTTTCTCATTTACATGTTTTGTAGATTTCTGTTGCCACCCACTCACCAATAGCATATACAAAGAAAAGTAGAGGATATGAAGCCTTGAAGGTTGGAGTTTTATCATGGTTGAGTGACTGGAACCTTTTAAAGTGTCTGCTCAAGTAATGTGAACAGATCTTAGTTATCTAGTATGAGAAAACAAACTGTAAATTAGGGCTGGGTAGGACTTTCATACTTAAGGGTTTTTTGTTGTTGTTGTTGTTGTTTTGCTTTTTTTTGGTTTTGTTTTGTTTTAGGTTTACAGGTAAAAACTAGTCTTTCATTCAAGAAAAATGCATTTATTGACATGCATCTATCCGTGGTCCCTAGGCCCCCACATGTAGCAGCCAAGGTGGAGGTAGTCGGTAGTGTGCTATAGTGGTTAAAAGCCCAGCAGTTAGACTTATATTTATATCTAGGTTGAAATAATCCCATTTTCACTTAGCAACCTTACAATCCTAAGAATGTCAGTTAACTTCTCCACTTCTGTTTCCTTATTTCTAAAATGGGAATAACATATTCTTCGTGCAATTTTTTGATGAACATTAATTAACAAAAGGACACGAGAAAAATGTTAATAGTTTGCTGTAGAGCAGATGCTATAGAACAGTGTTTTTCCAAATTCAAGTTGTGATCCCCTGTAGGAACGTGGTAGTCAGATCGATTCAATGGGTAATTGTTGATGTTAAAAAATTGAAAAGAGTAAGAAATATTAATTGTGCTTAGTAATCCTAAGCATTGCCTTGAATATTTTTTTCTCTGTTGTATGTATGATTGGGTGTATGTGAGTGTTGTGGGGAACATGGGTACGGGTAGTGATAGATACATAGTATTTCTTATTGCAGATTACAGCCAAACAATTGTAGTCATTATGGTTTTATTGTTTTTAATTTTATCCCTTTGTTTTGTTTTTCTAGTGCTTTCTGTAGGACCTCAGTAAACATCCTCCACCTTATCACTGTCTAGTTTGAAATAACATGACACCATTTCATATACAAAGCAACAATGTATATGTTGCCTACCTATAATATACCTACAGCAATACACCTCTGACATCAGTATACCTCATTTACCCTCTCTAATCTTGATTGCCATGATCCTCATGTATTTTTACTTCTATGTATGTTACAAATCCTAGAACATTCTGCCATCATTTTTGCTTTAAATGGTCACCCTTCTACCAAATAAACTGGAAAAAAAGGGGAAAAAATTCGTTTTTATTATGTTTGCTGAACTTCAGTGTTTCCTGTAGATCTGGGCCTCTATCCTCCCTAAAGGTCATCCCTCAATCTAAAGAATCTCCTTTGACATCCTCTGTCCTATGAATCCTCTGGCAATAACCTCTCTCATTTTGACAGTCTGAAAACATCTCTATCTCCTCCTCATAATTAAAGAGCCTTGTTGCTGGTTATAAAACTCTGGATCAACAACCCTGTTTCTCAATACCTTAGAGATGCTGTTCCATTACCATCTGGCCTACTGGGCTTTGAGGAAAAGTCAGCAATTATCTCCATCATGTTTCTCTATGCAATGTCTTCTCTTGTTGTGTAGGAGAATTTCTCTTTAGTCTTGGTTTTCAGCAATTTGACCATGGTGTACCTGAGTATTGTTTGGTTTGTGTTCTTTCTGGTTGAGACTTATTGAGTTTCTAGGATCCTGGAGTGGATATTTCTAAACAAATTTGAAATCGCTCAGCCATTAGCTTTTCAAACATTTTCTCTCTTCTCTCCCTCTGAGACTTCAATTGCATGTCCAGTAGACCATTTGACTTGATTCCTTAGTTACTCTCTGTTCTATTTTCCTCTCAATCTTTTTCCTCTCTAAGACTCAGGCTGGAAAATCTCTATTGATTTGTATTTAATTTACTAATGCTTTCTTCTGAAGTGCACAATCCTCTTGTGTTAGTTTGGATCCATTAAGAAGGGATTAGACTTCCCAAGATATATGGGGAAGTGTCTGTGAATGATAAAAGATGAGAGAGTAGGAGTAGGGACAGAGAACTTTCAAACCACGATTAAAGTTTGATGTCTGTGAAGGAGAGAAGGGAAAAGAAGAAGGAGTATAAGGAAATTTAGACTTTTGCACAGAAATAAACAAGTTTTCCAGGCTGCTGAGAGTTACTCAGTCTAAAGTCACCCACTGGAGAGGTCCAACAACTTACAGGAATGGGTCTACATTGATATCCCTGTTATGCCACTGGCTGGGAACAGCCTATAAGAAGCATGGATTTGGTGTAAATGCCATGATAGATCCAGAGAAACAGTAGCCAGGTTATTAGTCAATTTTGCTCCCCATAGCAGGAAATCTGGACAGTACACATTTATGATTAATCTATTGCTGTTAAGCCCATTTTTTTGAAAAGAATTTTAGGTATTGTGGTTTTAGTTCCATAATTTTTTTCATTTGCTTCTTTTTTAGTGTTTCTGTTTCTATTCTAGAAAATCCCATCTCTTCATCCATTACGCCTATCTTTTCCTACAAATTCTTTTGTATATTTGTAATAGTTATTTTTAAATCCTGTTCTGCTAATTCCAACAGTTTGGTCATCTGCTGGTCCAATTCTTTAGACTGTATTTTCTTTTCCATATGGTCACATTTTCCTGTTTCTTTGCAAGTCTCATAATTTTTAAAATTGTTTTCTGGATATTGGGTATAAAAGAAGAGTGGAGACAGAAGTACATTATTTCTTGTTTGTTCATTATGCAGACAATGTAAGTTCCTTCTTCCGACTTTTTGATTAGGATGGGAACTAATAATTCAGCTCTCTCCTAGAGGGTTGTTGAGCAGATGCTAGATTGTAGTTTTTGCTGGATTGCATTCAGCTGTGATAAACCACATTCCCAATTTCCTTCACAGACTTTTTGACCTTATCACTATTTGAGCTGGAGGAGGTTAGGCTATAGTTTTACTTTTGAATCAAAATCTGGAGGATCCCTGGAATTTGAGCATCATGAGAATGTGAGAGTCTATGTCATTAGGTTCTCTTATTCAGCCTCTCCTCCACTGTCTCTTCTTTTCACTGTAGTTTGGAAGCTGGGACAGAGCACTGTCAGGCTGAGTGATTTATTTTTATCTAGGGCTCCATCAAATTCTAGTCCTCCCTTCTGGACTTCATTGTTGAGTAACCTCTGGTTGTGTGTCAGCCTCTTTGAAAATCCTTTACAAAATCCTTTAGAGCAGGAGTCAGTAAAACTTTTCTGTAAAGAACCAGAAAATAATTTAAGTTCTGTGTCCCAATCTCTGTCATTAATACTCAACTCAGCCAGAATAGCACGAAAGCAAACAGGTTGCAAAGCCTTCTTGGTCATTCTTGCTTTCTTGCAGTTTCTAAGGTCACTACACAAATAGGATGTAAACAGATGAGTGTGGCTGTGTTCCCACAAAATTTAATTTACCAAAACGTATTGTAGTTTCCTGACATGTCTCCTAAATAATTAGCAGACCTAAAAAATTGTGCTTATCAAATTGTAAGGTGGTTAATTGCTCATTTGGGTTACTCTGAACATAGTTACTGTGCAATGTACTCTTTTCCTAGCACATATGTTGGGCACACAATAATTCTTTGCAGACTAAATGAAAGAAAGGAGGAAAGTATGAGATACTGTGGACGTGGGAAGAGAAGCAAATGAGAAAACAGTATTTGACAAATAATGCTAGGCTCTGTAACATATCCTCTCCCCTCCCCAACTCCCACCACCAAACCTGTGTCTTGACACAACAAAAATTTATTTCTTGCTTACACCATAGTTCAATATGGGATGGCTCCACATGGTCGTTCAGGGACCCCCAGTCCTTCCATCTAATGTCTCCACCAACCTACCCTAAGGCCTCAGAGTCTTCTCCATTCAGCCAGGAAAGAAAGCCAGAATCATGAGTGGAAGGTTCTGATATTTCAGGACTGCAAATGGCACCCATCACTCTTGTCTATGTTCTGTTGTCAAGATCTCAGTCACAGGCGCTACCCTAGGGTGACACAATGGAAGATGAAAAATGTAGTATAGCTCTGTGCCTCAAAGGAAAAGGGGATTATTGCTATTGGTGAGTGCTAACAGTCTAGTTTGGCTTGCATTAAAACAAGGCAATGAGGGGATAGAGCAGTTTAGATGAGAAAGCAATCAAGATGACACTTCCCAGAGGGAGGAAACAGCATTTTCAGCGATGGCATACAAGTTCATTTTCTCAATAGAAGCTTGCAGTGATTGTAAGTGCTATCATTTGCAAATACATAAACTATCATAGATAAATATAATTGTGTGCCAATGGAGGAAAAAACCTTCACAAAACTATGATTGGCCACACTCCAAGATACACTGAGGCACAGTAGCAGATGTACGGGAATGAACCTGTCCTTGGTCTGGGTGAGGTTACAGGCATTAGATTTGGTTGTTTCAAAGCCCAGGGTAAATTATCAATCTCTGAAAACAATTTTATCCTAATTTAATCTTAATTACATTGAGTCTCTTTCTCAGTAGCTGCAATTATGTCTTTCCAAATAATCCCACTGGACATTTCTCAGAGTTACAGAGAAAGCTTCCTTATCAGGGTTGGTGGGAAATAGTGGTAGGAGTGAGAAGGCAGAGATCTTCATATAAGAAAGCACTTTATAAAGTACGGCATGAAAGAAAGGCATTGATAATGTAATGGTGTGTGGTCATTAATATATTATTATCATTATCACTTTAGTTTACTTATTGCAGTTGAATTGCTTATGGAGTTGAAATACCAGTAATAGCACATGCCTAAGAGAGATTAATCTATGAGACATTTTTTAAAATAAGGATTACAGAGAAGCTGCTTCCTGGTGATTAAAAAAAAAAAAGGAAGAAAGAAAGAAAGAAAGAAAAAAAGATTGTGGGTCCCTTCCAAAATTGTACTTTCTTTAAAAATCTGGTTTCAAAGTGGACTTTCCAGGGCAGTAGATAATCTGGAGATGCTGAAATTTAACATTCATTCCTAGGCCTGAATTCCTATCATCCCTATAGTGGTTCACAGCACAAATGAAAAATATCTGGAATTAAATTCATGCTTTTGAGCTGAGATAGTTTGAAGAAAGCTACCAAGGAGGTTGGAAGAAAACACTGCCCTCTCATTTACAAAAAGACGAGGCATCTCCACAGAAGCCGCAGTTCCTTAAATAGGCCCTCCATTTTATCCTTGACAGCTTCGGAAGTACCCAAGGACTGCTCTCCCTCAGGGTCTCCAGGAATGTCGCCAGCATTTCAGCGTCACTATCATGACTGTGGTTCCCTCGGCAGAACATACAAGCCTTCTTATTGCCACAGAGTGTAAGTATACTTGGCTCAGTAACTATGTTTGGAAGTTGGGTAGAAGAGGTTGTCATGACTGGCTTCTGTTCTATCTTTTCTGGTAGGATGTGAGTTATCTTGGTTGACACTGAAGAATGATTAGAATGCAGATGTAGTAGGGGTGAGTGAAGGCTATACATTTGTTTTCATGTTTGCTAAATTTTCCTTTTATATACCAAGGAATTTGCATGGGCATAGGAGAATGTAAAATTTACCATTACAAAAAATTAGAATGATGTATGTATGTGTACTATAAACTAACGATCATGCTAGCCAAAGAAAGAAAACATCAATGTTAAATAGCTAATGGAGATTTTATTACACTTTGGAAAGTAGAAATTCATGGGAAGAATTCTAAGGGATGTGTGTGCTACATTCCTGGGCTCTTAGAAACCCAGTAATTTCTCAATAGGTGGTAGTCACTAGTAATAATTTTAGTTAACATTCATTGATTGCTCCTCATGTTCTAGTAACTCTATAATGTAAGAAGTATGATTCCCATTTTATAGATGAGGAAACAAAGGCCTAGGGAATTTATGGATGTTGTCTGGGTCCATAAAGTAAGCTTAGAGCCAGAATTCAATCCCAGCTAGCCTGACTCCAGATCTTCACCTGATAAACTTTCTTACCTTCTTTTTTTTTTAATATATATTTTTATTTATTTATTTGACAGACAGATCACAAGTAAGCAGAGAGGTAGACAGAAAGAGAGGAGGAAGCAGGCTCCCTGTTAAGCAGAGAGCCCGATGCGGGGCTCGATCCCAGGACCCTGGGATCATGACCTGAGCTGAAGGCAGAGGCTTTAACCCATTGAGCCACCCAGGCGCCCCCCTTTCTTACTTTCTATTGCCCAAAAATTTGGCATATGAGTTCGCTTTCCTGTGCCTCTTTTTTTTTTTCTCCTCATTTTTCAGGGTGTTGTTCTAAGAGAAAGAGGGAATCATCCTTTCTCATGTGATGCCCACAGCTTTTCTCTCCCAGCAGCAGCCCTAGCTCCAGGTGGAAAAGGTAACCTACACACAGAGGAGGTTCTAACCTCTGCAGCCCACACTGAGGGTATCTGGAAGAGGTAAGGAGGCTCTAGGCTAATGGGAAATTGGAAATGAAAGGTCTTCTGCTCTCTTCCAAGTGCCCCAAAGGGCTCTAGCCTAGATTAGCTGGAATAGTTGTCTTGGGGCAGGTTGAAAAACTTTTTTACTGAGAACAATTAGACACAAATAACATCCCCCACGCCACTGTCCCCAGATAGACACATTCACATTCATGTGCCCTTGCACACATGTGCACATGCATACACGGTACATGTTTGAAATGTTATATTTCAAGCATTAATAAATTGAGATTTGTTGGCATTTTGGCTTCATTGAGCAGCTGAAAAATCATTACAGCTCAAATGTTTCTGCCCTTTTTGCTAAGGAAGAAAATGTAATGGTCTAAGATGTGTAGCAGGAACACTTTCAGCTTTGGCTTCAAATCAACTTTAGAAAAGTTTTAGAGAGATACCCATGGACGGATGTGTAAACTACAGGATGTTGGTTATTCAAGTCAAAAAGACCAGTATTCAAGAAGTGTGCCAGAATGTGTTCATGTCGATGAAATCAGTCTCTTCCTGTAGTAGAGATTGGAAGGTCGTGAGTTTATTCTAATGTTTTTGCCATAGCTAATTCAATTTTCTTTAAATGTCTTAAAGAACCTGATTAATATTCTTTCCAAGTGATATTGATTGGTAGTGGGCCATTGCCCTTGGGAAACGAATTTTATTTTTTAATAGGGGGAAATAAGAAGGAGTTGAGTCCGAAGAAAGGGTGAGGGATTAAAAAAAAAAGTGTTAAGGCTTTGGTGAAAGACAGGGTGTGGCTACAATAGTAAGATTAAATTTAATTGTGTAAAGTCATTTCTGCAAAGCCAACTTCCAAAAAAAGCAAATACTACAACAAAAATTGCACAGATGTTTGCCAGCATTGAGTCTGTAGTGTCTTGATCTAAGTGACAGGTGTCTACTTGGTCTGAGAGCAGCCTTGTGTATGTGTGAATTCACTTGAGGGTGTTTACAAGACTCAGTTTCGTATTTTATGGCCACATGAAACATATATATGTATGTATTTGAGTAATGAGTCCCATATAATACAGATTTAATACTAGAAACATTAATGTTGCAGACGATAATGTTATGACAAGAAGAAAAGTGAAATTAAGTCAGCATTTCTGGTTTAGAGATGATTTTACTGCGAAGCTATGTCTTTCTCTTTTGTACCTTATATGTAATTCCTCACCTTTAAGGAATATTCAGAATGGGTAAGAGTAAATCAAGGTTACTCTGAGCAGAAAATTTATGGACTTCCTTTGGTAGCTTGATATATGACTGACAGGTCTTTTATTTTTTTATAGCACAGGGGGAAAATGAACATGCTTGAAACTTCTTTGATAGGACTTCATATTTATTATTGTTACTAGATTTAAAAATTTCAAAGGGATATTCTATAGTTCTGAATCTTAATCAAAAGCATCACATTTCATGCTTGTTCCTCTTAGGTTTGATTTTGGGAACCACTGTTGGTTCTCCAGTGAGATGGCAGAGAAGAAAGCCCTGGGCTAAGAGTTTACGGATTTGGGCAAAGTCCTTTTCTATGTTCGTTATTACTAGATTTGCGATTGTGTTGGACAAGATAGCCTGTCTCTCTTGGTCTTTGTAATCACATTGTTAAAATGAATAGAATGAACAAGATGTCTACAAGTTCCACTTCAAGTTCTCACCTTCATGACTTGGTTTCTTTAAAGTCACAAACTGGGTATTTTGTGGTTTTGATAGCACAGACAGTCTAAGACACTGATTTACTTGGCATCTGGCATTAAAGAAAAGAGCCAGCTCAGCAAATCCATTTTGTCTTCCCTCAAAGTTTGAGCTGGGGTAGGGAATGACCTACCCAAGCACTAACACAATCATCATTCTTATGGTGAGGCAACATAACAACTAGCTTTCCTGTTTCTTGGTTGACATACCCAGAAATTACTGTCATTACATGCTTCATGTATTGCTTAATTGATGGACTGTAGTATTTTTGGAGTGGTGAATTTTGCAATACTCCCTTTCTTTTGATGGTTTTAAACCATGGAGTCATTATGGAAAATCAACTCTTTTCCGTATGTATACATAATTAGCATTGAATTCTCATGCAGATCAGATTATAACTATTCTACATTGAACTAGAGCAATTCAGAACAAAGAGCAGTTCATCATATTCATGGTCATGAAATTGTAAACCATTACATTTTTTGTTAGGTTACAAAAATATTGTATATGAAAACCTTTCTGAAATCCCCCAGTTCCTAACTCGGCATCCAGAGCTCTTTTCACTATATCACAAAGTTCCAAAAATAAAGCAAAATATTTGCTGAGAGTAACTCAATACAACTCCTTAGATTACCAGAAAACCTTTGCAAATTCAGACACCATAGCACCAAAATTGAACCACTCCTACTCCTGGTTTAAAATGTGTTTCAGGAACTGAACACTGAGGTGTCTAAATTGCATATCGATACTCAACTTCCAGAAAGTGACTTGAGTGATTTAATGGTAAGTTTAGCTTTGCACACCTTCTACTGAATATTTTAAAAACTCAGCTCATTTAGAGGAAGGGCAATATTTCTTGACAATAGGGAGTCATAAGTGGCAACGTGCACTGCAGTTGAAATTCAGGAATGTTGTGTGTGTGTGTGTGTGTGTGTGTGTGTGTTTAGGGGAACTGACCTTGGGAGAGAAAGCTCATGGCAAAAAGATTATCTTTGATAAGATAATCCACACTTTATAAGTACTAGTTCTACATGAAGACAGATTTATGATCTTAGTAGGTACTCAAAAAAAGCTTGAACTGAAGATGCTCATGGGGGAAATGGGAATACACTTTGGCATCCTTAAAAGAATTGTCAAAACCCTTCAAATATCAAGTAGGTTTTGGAAGGTTTTTCAAACTTTAGAGGTTTAGGGCTAAGCAAGTTCTTTTAATATTTTAGAGTTATGGACTAAACTCTTAGAAATAAGAGTACATTTATTTTATCTTTTGCTTTCAGCAAAGAACATCCCTATATATCTATTTATATTTATTATCCTTGCATCTTCCAGCAATGGCCATGAGTAGATTTGGGGTAAAGACAAGAAAGAATGAGAAAGGAAATGGAACAGGAATGGGAGGAAGAGGAGGAGGAAGGAACATTAAGCAAGAACTTGGCTAATTTGAACAAACTCTTTTTGTCTTGAATGAGCTTCTTTTATACTTCCCTATGCAATGTTATTATTAAAAATATTACAATGAGCTCTGACTATTCTTGTTTCAGTATAAATCAGCAAATAAATCTCTCCCCGCCACCCCATTGATTTGCCTAACCAGGAAAGGAAATTCCTGTCTAGATGATAGCAATCTCTTGCTGCAAATTTTCCTCCATATCTCAAATGGGATCCTCTTGGCACTTCTGTCAGAGCTACAAGGCAAGCTGGTTTCCATATCTTTGAAGTCTATGAATACAAAAGTTAGTCCACTGGTCTTACTGGTTGAGAATTCCACTTTCCCATGATGGCATTTGTGCCTTTCTGAAGTTTTGCACCTGGATAACACTGATGGATGACTCACCCAAATGGGAATGACCATTTTTTCATGAGGCATATAGCTCTAAATTTGAGTCAAATGATATATAATTTTTGTGAAGGCAAATGTATCTGTCCTCTTTTCCTGGGTTATGCCACAAAAATAAATGACCCTCAAATTTCAGTTCCTTACAGGAATAAAAACTAATTATTTCACTCATGTTCCATATTGGCTGAGGTCAACTCTGGTTCCATCCTTCATCCTCTTCAGTTTGGGATCCATGTTGATAAAAGATTCCCATCTGAGAACATGAAGAGCTTGTGTCAGGGGTAAAAGATGGTGGAATCTCATGGTGGCTCTCAAAGCATCTGCACCTGTCACTTCTGCTGCCATGTCACCTTCCAGAGAAAGCCACATGAACAAATCTGATAGGAATGTACAATCATATCATACGCAGACACACTGAATATTTTGAAGAATAATAAAATCTATCAGAGTGTGAGACAGAACTTTTTAGAGTCTTATTCTCTGCTGGAGGACTAAAATGCTGGCCTGATCCTTGGCTTCCCAGCCTTTCTCATCATTTGTAGCTTTATTCTTTTGACAACAAAACAGAAAAGCTGAGTAGTAAGACTTGTGGGGAAAATCTTTTGTTGGCATTCAGGATGCCAAATGTATTTCGAAAAAGAAGTGTCATTAGAGATGTTTCAACTATTACCAAGGGACTAGGTCCCCCAGAAATCTTTCCTAAATTAACCCAGAAGTCTCCTACTCACCATTTTTTTAAAGGAGAGTCCCTTTCCACTGTCCTTACTCCATTAGTGAGACGTTCTCTTTGTGACAATATAAAATAATGATGGAAACATGTTTTGCTGCTTGTTTCTCCTATTGGATTAGAAGTTATCTAAGAGTGGAGGTTGTTATACAGCACAGTAAAAGTTGTTGCTTGACTGTAAAGTTCCCCTAAATCATAGCAAATCCTAACTTGGTTATTCTGTTCATTTCTCAGAATGAGAAAATAACTTGGTTTCAAGATCCTTTATCACTTAATTTTTTCTTTTTCAAGATATAGAGCAAAACATAGGCACTATTAATCCATCCATCCATCCATCCATCCATCCATCCATCCATCCATCCATCCAACCAATACTGAATGTCCATTATAGTCCATACACTAAGTCAGCTACTGAGTTGTGGTACCAGATGCTCATTTTCTATCCTCATGAATTTTACCTATTAGTGGGAGTGACCAGACAAATCAAACAATCACAGAAACACAGTTATAAATTGTGATAAACATTAGGAGAAAAACAAATATATTGTAAGAAAATGTAGAGGACTGACTTACTTGGTGTCTTGGTGAAGTCTTCTCTTAGGAAATGACAGTTGAGCTGACATCTGGAAGAAAAGTGGCAGTTAACTACATAAAAAATGAAGACAAAACAATTCAAAGAAGCTGCAAAGGCATCTGCAAAGGCCCTGCGGTGGCAGGAAGGGAAGAAGAGCCAGTTGTGAGGAAGTACAAAAAGCAAAGCAGCACGCAATGTGAGAAGCAGGTGGGGCCAGGTTACTCAGGGACTTTTATGCCATTTTAAAGGTTTAGGTCTTTATTCTGTGAAAAGTTTTTAGAAGGGACATGCCAAAATTTGAGTTTTTATGTGTCACTCTGGTTGGCATGTGAAGTAGATTGGAAAGTGGCAGATGGATGGCAAGATATCAACATAAAATCTTTTGCAGTAACAGAGGTAGAAATTTCTGTTCGGCGCAAAATTAGCCCCTAAAAGTTGGATAGCACACTACTGATATTCTGGATTCTCAGTTCTAGCAATTAATTAAAAAAATATTAAACCCCAATTTGACAGAAAAAAAATTTAAGTTAGCTCATGGTTCATGACTTACAACACTATTCAAAATAAAATAATCTCCACTATACCACAAGTGTAGGCCTATGACCCTTTAGGATTTCAGTGGATGGGCTTTAAGGAATCCACAGAACTTCTGAAATGCCACGAAAATTATGTGTGCTTATTCTTATATGTTTTTCTAGGGAGAGGTCTATCAATTTTATCAAATTCATGTCCCCAAAATGATGAAGAAATACTGATTTACCTTACCACTTGACCAAATCATAGTTACTCTATCACCACAATGCAGTCCTGGGAAATAGGTCTTGAACTGGTTGAAAAAGGTGAGCTGACCACCAAAGGTTTGAGCTCCTCTTCCCCGGGGCAGAGGGGCTGCTGGGAAGTGGCTTCCCAGCCAGAGACCGATATCCCCATTCCCTTGCAACTTTCAGTGGGGGAGGGGGAAGATGTGACTACTTCTGACCAATAAGATGTATGTAGACATTTTATTTGACACTTGTGTGTGAAGTTGCATATGTATCTGATATGACTTTCTTATAATTTTTCCACCTCCTCTAGTGACCTTGGAGTTCAAGTTTTGAATCTGACAGTATCACAAGAGGGAGGAATCTTTGATTGCTGAGTCATGGAGTCAGCCAGGAGAGCTGTCCAACTATGAACACCTGCATTGGATTTTAGTGATTAAGAAATAAATTTTTATTATCTTATGCAATTGAGATTTAAGGTTATTTGTTACAGCAGTTAATCCACCCTGGCATAGAAAAAATAACATCTCATACAGGAAGATACAATAATATGGGTGTGTTGGCTGGAAAAAAGTCCTCTTTGGATTTCTTCCTGGAATAAAGAAACAACACTGTCTTGCCGGCCATAGTTTCTTTGTGTCATTTTGCAATGTGTAAATTACTCTGAATTCCAATTTCTCATAACCCAAGTCCTGGTTGCACGAGAGCACGATTGCCATAGATAAGTAATGTAAATGGGTTTTAGCCACACGAGAACAATTTTAATAAACTAAAAGAGGAACATGTGTTTAGGGGGTAGGGATAGTTATTCATTCATTCATTTAACAAATACTTGTTTATTGACTTTCTTTGATGTATTTAAAAATGTACGTGAGATTTGCTTTGATCAGGTATGGTAAGATAAAAGACACAGATAACCATTTTTGAAAAAATCTTTTTGTTTAGGATCCATAAGAAGATGAAACAAGTCAAGCCATGCAGAGCCACACGGAGAACCCCCAGTGTTGGTCAGGAGGCAGAAGGAGTGAGCAAGAGGGTTTATTTTGGTTTTCATTGGAAGAAATGGGCAAGGCAGGCTTATGATTAAATAGTTAGAATCATTCTGACAGGCTATAGGGCTGGTCTCTAGTTGTCTAGTAATTGGCCTTGGGGTGATTAAGGGCACAGGATATAGTCCCAGACCACTGCCTAATAGAAGGAGGTAGATGAGAGTACTGGACTCTCATAGGTCAGTTTGCATATGTAGGCTGTGCTGACAGGCAAGTTGTTTAGTATCTCTAGGAATTAGAGAATCCTGGGAGGAGTAGTTCCTCCTTGGTCCACAAGGACCCTGGATATCAAAACATCAGAAAATATAGGAAATAAAAAAATGATTAATACATTAGGTACCAGAGATATTTTAAAAAATAAGGCACCATCCATGTTGTCGCAAATAGCAAGATTTCATTTCTTTTGATGGTGCATAGTATTCCATTGTGTATATATATACCACATCTTCTTTATCCATTTATCCATTCATCTGTTGATGGACATCTAAGTTCTTTCCATAACTTGGCTATTGTGGACATTGCTGCTATAAACATTCAGGTGCACGTGTCCCTTTGGATCACTATGTTTGTATCTTTAGGGTACCCTAAGGATAATACCCTAATACCCAGTAGTGCAATCTTACCATTTGCGACGGCATGGATGGAACTAGAGGGTATTATGCTTAGTGAAGTAAGTCAATCAGAGAAAGACAACTATCATATGATCTCCCTGATATGAGGAAGTGGAGATGCAATGGGGGTGGGAGTTAAGGGGGTAGGAAAAGAATAAATGAAACAAGATGGGATAGGGAGGGAGACAAACCAAAAGAGACTCTTAATGTCATAAAACAAACTGAGGGGGGCGGGGGGGAGGAATATCCGGAGAAGGTGGTGGGGTTACATTATATGTTTATAAAAAAATTAAAAAAATTAAAAATCTTTAAAAAAAAGGCACCAGGGTCTATGTAAATAAAAGTAACTAAATAATTACAAAGACACACTTACTAACATTTCATAGACATAATTAGTGTCTCATTACACGGTGGAAGTCATTTTGACCCCTGAACATTTTTATCAAAATTATTCACTTAAATATATACATCGAGTTGTTTAAGATTAGGATAAAGTCACGGGTATTTCAATTTACTAAATGGAGGTCCTTGAAGAATTGTCTAAGTACTTTAGGGTTTAAATTAGACTTTACATTGAAAGTGTGCAGGGTTGACACACTTTCCACACCTGGAAGGTAAATGCAATCCCCCCTTAACAAATACCTCAAGTTCCCACCCAAGACCCTCTCTACCCCTGCCCCAAGAACAATGTTCTAGAATATAATCCCATGCTTAAAACTTATCAAGGATTCCCCATTGCTTATTGCCAGCATTTTCAAACTTCAATTGTGTATAGACCACCTTCTCAACTTTTGTATATTTGTATACTACCTTTTTTTGGGGTATTTTCTTAATTTTTTTCTATAGATCAACTCACCATGCTATTATCTATGTATGCCTTGTCTTTTTTTTTTAAAGATTTTTTATTTATTTATTTGACAGACAGAGATCACAAGTAGGCAGAGAGGCAGGCAGAGAGAGAGAGGAGGTAACAGGCTCCCTGCTGAGCAGAGAGCCCTATGTGGGGCTTGATCCCAGGACCCTAGGATCATGACCTGAGCCGAAGGCAGAGGCTTTAACCCACTGAGCCACCCAGGCGCCCCTATGTATGCCTTATCTTAAGCAAGTTTTGTACCTGTATAATTTTGGATTTAAAGTGTTCATGGCATATTTTTTTCTGAGTTGTATATAATAAACATATAGCTGGTAGAAATCTTTAAAACACCAAAAATCTTTAAAATATGTTTGTTTACCATGTACCAACACACTGGTCAGTGGTGCCACTGCCAGTTCCGGGGGGATGGATATTTTAGGTGGGAGGATAGTTCAGCCCACTGAGCTTACTTTGCAAGGCTCCTTGTTGCAGAGCTCCTGACGCTGCCTTTTCGGCCATCCTTTTCACTCGTCTGGGCATGGGTCACAAGGATTGACCTTAATTTCCTGACAAGTTGTACTTTTTGTTTCCACGACTGCCTGAGCAGGGTCTGTGCCTTTAACACTGCCCTTCGCCCCCAGCAGACAGGTCCTTAGACTGCCTCTAAAAGTTCCCTACAGCTCTGTGCAAAGGCTTCTTTCCAGCCTCTTCCTCCTACTCATAGCTTCAACCCCGTGCTGCCCTCCAACTCCTGCCTCTCTACCACTGGGGTTGGCTTTTCTGCTCTGACCCTTTAGGGAGGTGTGGAGGTATGATTTTCCACTAGGTTTAATTCTACCTCTGTCCCTGGATGCTGCCTTTGGGGGCTTCTTGGTTTTAAACTCTGAACCCCAGGAGCCAGTTTTATCCCATCCCACTCAGTTTTTCATCCTGGGGTCCCTAGAACCGCAATCAGAATAAGACATCACAGATTTGTCCAGTTACCCAGGGGGAAAGCAGGGCTTTTTCCATGGCTCTTCCCTTTGCCTCTAATGCCCTTCCTCTCCTCCGTCTCCTGGAACACTTCTACTTAGCTCCCAAAACTCAGTTCCAATATCACTACTTCCCTAATGTCTTCTATGCCTTTCCTAGGCAGCATTATTTTTTTCCTGTTGTGCTATAACCTGGAACACTCTGCAGTTGCTGTGACTGTCAGTCTGGATACCTGTCTTTCCTATTTATTTGAGGACATACAAGGCAGGGAATATATTTTAGTTATCCTTAACTTCCTAGCACTTAACACAATGCTCCGTACATAGACTGTGTTTACAGGATGTTTATTGAAGGCCTGAGTACATTAATAAACTGGAAATACATTAATTATTATGTGCCTTGGAAAAGAGTTTTGAAATGGGGTTTCTGGATAGGATATCAGAATGGGAAAAGAAGCGTTCTTACAATAAAATAATGTCAGAAATACTTGTCATTAGAGTTCCTTCCCAGCCCCCCGCTCCAAACCTCAGAGCCCCCGCTGCCACTCCCACTCCTCAGCACAGGAGACCCATGGGACAGCAAGAACTTTTACTTATAAGTGGGAGCAGGAAGTGGCCTCTGACCCAGGGGTGAAATGTCATGTTCACGCCCAATCCCCAGAGGTCCACTGAACTAAGTCTGGTGAAGAATTTTGTTAGGACTAAATACTAAGAAAAACACTGAATATTTACACAGGACATTTTCCCCCAGTTTAAGCTGAAAAAAAGAAAAAAAAATAAAAAGGGGGGGGGGAGCCAAAATTAAATGAGCCAGCTGGTTTAACTTCTCTTTTTACATATTTTCCATTGCAATCCTCTCTTAGTCATAAAGTCTTTCTCAACCACTTTACTGCTTTTCATTTGGCTGAAAATTTTCAGTTTTTTCTACGTTAAAAAAATACAGAAGGAAAGGTTGAATGGATTTGACTCTATTCTTTGTCTTCTCTTCTTCCCCCTTCTACACACACACACACACACACACACACAGTCCAACTGTGTTTGGTTAAAACCAGTTTCTGATAACAGCTACCCAGAAATAGGATCTCTGCTCTTTTTGAGAAACAAAACCCATCATTCCTGAGGTGCAAAAAATATTCGATGTTACTCCTCACTTCCCCGGGTGCCTGTGCTACACTCCAGCCCTGAGTCTGCGCTCAGGCCAGCTTCAAAGCCAGTAAACAGACTTTTTCCACCTCTGCTCCGTCCTCAGAATTGTGTTTTGATTCTAGGCTGTGAGGGGGAAGGGAAGGAAGATACGGGGAGGCTCTTTTTTCACTTTATCTTTCCCTGTCCTTAAAAATAAAAGAGAGAAGTGTTCATCGGGAAATTTTGCTTAGTAATTTTGTTCCTGGTCTTAAAAAAAACAACTCCCCCCCGCAACAAAACACAAAGTTACGTGGGGGTTGTGTGTGTGTGCGCACACGCTCGCTCACGTGCATGTGTGTGCATGTGTCCGTGTGTGTGGCTAGCAATTTCATTTGATGAGGCTGGGCGATTTGCTCAGTGGAGGCGACTCCCTGGGATCATTCGGCAGGTCACTGCAGCGGGACAAGCTGCTCAACAAGGGGGATTTGGGACCTTGCTAGCAGTTCAGCATTTCCAAGTTGGTGAAAATAATGTTAATTCTTCTAAAGCATCGAATAGGCATCTGCATACTCTGTTCAGCTCTCAGACAAGAACCAGCCAATAATGCCTTTTGCTGTGTGATAATGAGGCATTTCTTTTCACATGGAAGAATGTTCCCAACCCTTCTTACTAGGTTGGGGACACTTTATCCTAATGGAGTTCAAATGAAATCCTGGCTTCGTGGCTGCAAACTGGATTCTGGATTCTGGAGACGTCAGTTACCCCAATCATTGGCATCCAAGCTTACGACACAGCAGCCCAATGTGGTGGATCCTTTTTTTTTTTTTTTTGCCTCAAAAAAGTCAGCCAGTGAGAAGTAAATCAAAGCTTTGAGCTTTGCCTGGGAGGCTGCCCTTGTATGTGAAGCTCAAAGAAATTGCTTCTCTTCCTCTCCCCCTTACAAACAAAAGACCCACTAATCCTGATTCCCTTACACAAAAGCAAAGTGTAAAACCAGCCTGGGGACTGGAAATAAAATGAATGCTGTGGGAACAGCTGGTACATGAATGCCCCCCAAAGCACAGGCTGGCTCGTCACCTTGAAACCCAATCACCCTGTCTCCATGGGGGCTGAGTTTTGCTAAACTAAATGCAGTGAAGTATATTTTTAACAAATAAACGCTGTTTGGACTCAGTCTAGGCATCTTTAGCCAGTGAATGTTTTAGGCACCGGCTGTCAGCCCTCTGTACCCCTCTCTTCCTCCACTAGCTCCCCTGACCCAGGAGTCAAAACTGCCCCTAGAGTGAGCGCCACAAATCTGTAACATCAGAAAAGAACCGGTTGTGCCTCCACTTGACAACCGAAATACTACTTTTCCCTCTGATGAGCCACTGCCTAAGCAAGCCTCTGTGTTTTTCATTCGTGTTTTCTGACCTCTCGAATGTTGTCTAACAGCTAGCAAGGTTTGCCCCGAATCTCCTGAACTCTGCCTCTGGTTGGTTTCACCTTTTAAGCTCAGAGCAAACCCGGTCCAGAATTTCTGGGAGATCGCAGTGCCAGATCCTCAAGGCAGGTTGGAGAAAGAGTTGTATCAGGAAGAGAGACCTGGCTTTCCCAGACTGCCTTGCCTTGGTGTCAGTGTCCACTGATTCTTCGCCCCCCCCCCCCCCCGCCCCTGCTAAGTAGGGGTGAGGAACATGACCAGTTTGTCTCCGCCACTGCCCACACTGGGAATTCACAGCTGTTGGGGGCGGCTTGGGGCAGGCTGATTGGGAACGAATACCCTTCAGAGAATTCCCATGGCTTGTGAAGTCACCTGCCACTCTCACCCAAGGGTCCGGCTTCTCCCTAGGAAGGAGAAGTGAAAAGGATCTGGTGAGAGCAGGAAGAGGAAGTGTGTGCACGTGGGATTAAGTCTGCCATCGGGAAAAGCCCAGAAAAAGAACCCCCCTCCCACCCACCCCCACCCCCGCCTTGCCTTCTTTTCTTCAGATGCTACTCCCAACTCCCCATGGCTCCTAGCCTGTCCTTCCTAATTGCGGTCTGAATGGCAGTGCTTCCCAAGGCTGCCGAGTGTGATCACACTTAATTTCAGGCAGCAAAGTCCATTTCAGCCCATCTTTTCCACGGATAGGGTGCATCTGAATCACAGCTGCATTGAGGCTGGTTTCTGAGAGACTCCCGCAGCAGCTATGAATGTTAGTTTTTCAAAAGCAAATGTGTTTTATAGCTCAGGGACAACCTTTTGTGGACCCCAGAATCACCTCAGGAATCCTGTCAAGTGCAGCTCTTTGAATATGCTGGTCTGGAAAGATGATTGCCTCCCTGTGCACCCTCTCAGGTCTAGCTCTCTCTCTCTTTCTCTCTCTCTCTCTCTTTCCCCCCCCACTGGAAAGTTTTAACCTCAGCTCAACTTAAACCCTGTCAAAGCTTCTTTTTCAATTCCCTGATATCTTGGCTGCAGAGCCTAATGTGGTTTTCTTTGTCTTCCTAGCATCTGACGAATCCTTCTCTGTTGTTTCACTGGGTTTGTTTCCTCCTCCAGTTCTCTGAATCTGAAGAATTTCCCAAGGCTTGGTTTCTGGCTGTATCACAGGATGTTTTTGCCCAATGAAGCCTGACACTCCAGGGGCCCAAGGTGGCAGACTGTCCCAAGTTTCATGTCAAGACCTAGATGGAACAACTTCCAGGGGAAAACATGAGGCCATCTTCTCTCAGGCCTCCTTAGGGTCTTCCTAGAGAACCTCTTCAATCTCATTGCTTAGATTTGTGTCCCGTGGACATGCCTAATGGAGATGGGAATGACCATCATCGGCTTAGACTAATCAGGATCCATCTTCTGGATCTGAGAACAACTTCACGTGAAGCTCATGGCTGAGGGGTGGTAGGGTGATAACTGAACTAAATGAAAATTTGGCTAAGAAGGTCAAGGTGGGGAACAGAAGTTGAACACCCACTGAAAGCAGTCTACTACATTGCTTGTCTTCCTCTGTCTTTGGGAACTCATGCAGTTTCAAGGTTTTAATTTAACAGAATTTAATTTTAACAGATTACCCTGTTTCTTTTTAGGTAGGACTATTCCCTTTATCATTTAGGTTTCTTCTTTATTCCCTCCCTTTCAAGCAGACTCTGCACTGAGCACACAGAGACTGAAGTGGGGCTTGACCCTACAACCTCTGACCATGATCTAAGCTGAAACCAAGAGTCAGACACTCAATCCACTGTGCCACTTAGGTGCCGCCCAAATCACTTCTATTCTCTATCTAAACCCAATCCCTAGGAAATGTCTTAGAACCTCATGCTTTAAATGACATTTATATATTAAATAATTCCTTTATTAAATGGCCACTATAACAAATTCAGAAATATGCTCTGATTAAAGTATGATGGGCAATTACTTATAACTAACAGAAAGTCCAAACTGGACTTCTTTCTTTCTTTTTTTTCAAAAGATTTTATTTATTTGAGAGAGAGAGAAAGAGAGAGAGAGAGAGAATGAGTGAGCACAAGCAGGGGCAGCAGGAGAGGGAGAAGGAGAGGGATAAGCAGGCTCCCCATTGAGCAGAAAGCCTGATGTGGGACTTGGCCCCAGGACCCTAGGATCATGACCTGAGCCGAAGGCAGAGGCTTTACAGACTGAGCCACCCAGGAAACCCTCAAACTGGATTTCTTGATCAGATGATGATACTCTACAAAGTGGAGATTTAGGCTCATTCCCTTTTATGCTTCTGCTGTCTTCAAAGTATAACTTCCAAGGTTGTAATATTTGTTCATAACAAGCCAGAAAAAGGTGAAAGAGTATGAATGATCAGGCATGAGAGATTTTATGGGTTAGGCCTGCCATGGCATCCATCATGTTCATTCATATGCATTGGCTAAATTAAATTGTTTAAAGGTGGTTGGAAATTTTAATCCAGATATGAAACCAGCAAGAAATACAGATAAATTTGAGAATGACTCTCTAATCACACTCATAAATTTGTGCCTTTTACCCCTTGCCTTAGCCTTTCTCTCTCTTTTCAACTCCTGACTTACCTACCTACTCACCTAGTTGTCATCTGCCCAGGTAACATTCCATAAGCAGTGTGACCAGAAAGGACAAGCAATTTCTCTTTTGGAATTTCAGTCTCAAATATCCCAGGGAAGTTTCTTACTGGCCCTGACTGGATCACCCAAACTCCTATTTGGATCTATCACCATGGTCAGAAAATGGAATGTTTTATTGGCCTTGCCCACCCTGTGACCAAGAAGACTGAAACACACCACAGAATCAGAGATGCCACTGAAAGAATTTCTGTAAGTTGGGCAGATGCCACAATTCAGGTCTCTTTCATGAGTTCTTATGTTGATATAAAGCAGAGAAGTTGAAGTAAATACTGCTAAAGCATGGACTTCAACACATCAAGATCACTGAGCTTGTGTGACATCATATAGAAAACATTGTGACATTAATTCTATTCCTTCATTCAATGTTTATTAAGGCCCTGATACATACAAAGCCCTGTCTGAGATGTGTTGGAGTATTGCTATCTGTGGGGAACATGGTAGGCACTCATAAACTGCAACTAAATCACTGTCATATTGCTGTGACTCAGAGATTCTTTTCCTTTGGGCAAGAAATTGTCCAGCTTGACTTCACCCTAGCACCATGACTCAGTCTAATCTGTGTCATCATCAGAATCACTCCTTGAGGGGTTTCTGCTTGTTATTCTTAGCTTCCACTATTGGGAAGAGAAACTAAGATTCTTGTTAATATGGGAATTAAAATAAAATCAGGTAGTGTTTACTGGCTCCTTATCAACGAAGATTGCTCAGGATAATCCTATTTCAAGCCTACTTCCTCTAAAAGAGGGATGAATAAGCTGCACTTATTTATAATTGTTCGAAACAGTATCTTCTATATCTCAACATTGCCAACACTCCCAAAGGACATAATCTAGGAGGTGGATGGCTTAGGGGTCTGAATCTCAAATCTATTGCAAATTGATTCACCCTTTCCCACTTCCCTTTCAACGGCAGGCATTGAACTGATTAGATGCAGCATTCTCCTTTCCAATGATATCTTAAGGATATGGTTCTCACCTCCTACACTGTTGGTGGGAATGCAAGCTGGTGCAGCCACTCTGAAAAACAGTATAAAGGTTTCTCAAAAAGTAGAAGATAGAGCTACCCTTTGACCCAGCAATCACACTACTGGGTATTTAACACAAAGATAAAAATGTAGTGATCCGAAAGGGCACTTGCACCCCAATGTTTATAGCAACAATGTCCACAATAGCCAAACTATTGAAAGAGCCCAGATGTCCTTTGACAGATGAATGGATAAAGAAGATGTGATATATATATATATATACATATATATATATATAATGTAATATTACATAGCTATAAAAAAAATGAGGTCTTGCCATTTGCAATGACATGGATGGAACTAGAGGGTATTACGTGAAATGAAATGAGTCAATCAGAGAGAGACAATTATCATATGATCTCACTGATATGTGGACTTTAAGAAAGAGAACAAAGGATCATCGGGCAAGAGAGGAAAAAAATGAAACAAGATGAAACCAGAGAGGGAGACAAACCATAAGAAAGTCTTAATCATAGGAAACAAACTGAGGGCTGTTGGAGGGGAGAGGGTAGAAGAATAGGGTAACTGGGTAATGAACATTATGGACAGCATGTGATGTAAAGAGCAATGGGTATTATATAAGACTGATGAATCACAGACTTGTACCTCTGAAACCAATAATACATTATATGTTAATTAACTGAATTAAAATAAAAAATGTTATTTGGTTCTCACACAATTGCCTGCCTCACTTAAAACAAAACAAAACAAAACAAACATACATATTGGAAAGATCCAAGATGATGGGACAGAGCTTCTTGCTATTATCTAAAGTAAAACTCATGTGAAAGCTGGGAAAAAAAAAAGAAGGAGGTGTGGTTCTCAAAGTAAGTTTCTCCAGGCCAAAAATAGCAGCATTACCTGTAAACCTATTAGAAATGCAAATTCGTGGGCCCCACCTCAGAGCTGCTAAAGCAGAGACTGGGGTTGAAGCTCAGCAGATTCTGTTTTAACAAGTCTTCCCCATCCTCCCTGCCCCTCTTCCCCATACACACCCCAAGTGACAGGATGTCAGGTAAAGTTTTAGAACCACTGACTTTTCTGTCCCACAAAAGCAACTTTTCTGATGATGAATATATTGAAAAATTGATATTTTCTTGACTCTCCACTTCTGATGATATTTTCTCTAAGACTTACAGTGGTTGTAGTCCAATTGATATCCTATTTTTAATTATGACTCTCTTCCTATATGAGGAATGAAGAAAAAAATATGTGCATTGAGTGTGTATGATTTATATTTCTTTTGGCTTACTCAGCTTGATAAGAATATAGGCATGGTCTTCAAACAAATTTATTCCAGTCCCAGTTGTTTTGAGTGAGAGCTAAATAGGAGGAATAGTTTTGTTTTTTCTTCCATTTCCTCCCATAAAAACACACGTATGGCTCCAGGAAATGCACAAAATGACTTGATAGCCTTTGCAAGGCAGAAGATGCAACCAGATTGAGATGTGGTGAGATATATACCTTTATCAACTGTAATATCAGCTATGGTACAAGTATGCGCGCACGTGTGTGTGTGTGTGTGTGCGCGTGTGATATAGTATATATGTATATGTAAAACCAAAGCCAAAAAAACAATGCCATCCTTTCTGAATAGAGAAGAAAGATAACATTATAATCCCAGGTCCTCTGGTAAAGACTTAAATTTTCAAAATTACATTTGACTATGCATAGATATTTATGGAGGGAGGGAAAAAAAAAGAAAGAAGAGGGTATCACACCAGATAACTGAAAGCAGCTCAACTCTTGACACTTGATGGGAACAGCAACATTCCTAGGAATGTTGCTCTAGGCTGGATGAAGTATTTGTTTTTTGCTATGATTTCAATGCTTTTCTGTTTTCACAAAGCTAATATTCTTGCCAGCAGAGCTTCTAAGTGAAAAGATTCTAGCACTTATTCTATTTATGGATATTTTATAACCAAGAATAGAAAGCTGGTGTGCTGACTTCTTATAATTGTACTAAATTGCTTTAAAAAAAAAAAAGTCAAGTGCAAACTTTGAAATTCTCTATTCAAGTCATGGTTAATAGGCCATAGCATTTCGATGACTGCCTTCAAACAATTTCTTACTACTAGCAGCCAAATATTAGGCAGAGGCTGATCCAGTGGGTTGCTGAATTACATTGTGGGTTGAATTCACAGCTTCATCAAATTTCTCAAGTAGAAGTAATCAATAAAAAATTATTGCAAATTTTACATTTTTTGTGGTAAGTTTTCAAAGTATGTGCTTTTCTCATACTTTTCTCACATACTCACATACTTTTCTCACGGTTCAATTCAGACAGACCACATTCAGATGCCCAGTAGCCATATGTGGCTAGTGACTGCCATATTGGGGACCACAGGTCTGGGCCATAATGCTGAGCAGTCCATTTAGTATTCCATCAGTGAACTGATTTGATAATCAGTTTAAGGAGAGCTCAAAGGCTTCACCACTTGGGTGAGTGAATGACTCACACTCCCAGGGTTCCCACTCCTCCTTTCCCACCAGCTCTCCCTCAGCCCACTCCCCAGGATTCATCAGATACTTTCCATGACAAGCTGGCTGGTGGAGAAGAAGAGAATCCTGAGTGGTTTCCAGATGACTGTGAAAACTCTGCCCTGTTGGCAGCTGGGAGTGGACCGCTGTCGCCACAGGGGAGGACAACAGGAAAGGGAAGCTCATTGGACAGAATTGCAAGTGAGACATTTGATTTCCTACCTTCCCTGAAAGGTAACATGTCACCTGAGGATGGATAACTGGTCAAACTCAATGTAGCAGTGTGTCTTGCCAGCTCTATAAGTGAGAAATGACCTTAGGCTGGACTTCACCAATATGTAGAAGAGATTAAAAAAAAAAAAAAGTGCTGCATTGTTCAGGTAGGTGTTCCGTGCCTGAAGTCTGTGATTTAGGTCTTCTAAAATCTAGTACTTTGCAGTTTTGTTGAGTTGGAAGTAAACTATCCACCCCCACATCTAAAGCAGTTTAGATAGTAGCCTCCTTCAACGGGGACAACCACACTGCCTAGCTGGTGGGCTACTCCCAAGGTGGGATATAGGTTGTTATCTTCCCACCTGAGACCTTTGTTTCAAATGGATCCGAGGTTCCATTTCCTGTCTTTGGAGGACATGGAAGTGACAGAACACAGAATCAAGTAGGTGAAAGGAAGTCTTCCAACTTAAAAACTATTTTTAGATAAAGTATGTGACTGTGGTTATCTGTACAGAAACTTACTGACAGCAAAAAGATGGAAAATATACTAAGTTCTTGAGAGAAATGTACAGCCGAAGAAACCCCAAGCCTATCTGAAAAATAGCCGGTACTATAAAAATCTCTAAATAAGTTTGAGTCCCTAAACCTGTAGCACCTAGATGTGGGCCACCGAAGCTAGGTAACCCCAGACTGAATGTTTGTGTCCCTTTAAAATTCATGTGTTGAAGCCCCAAAATCCAATGTGATTGATGGTGGGGCTTTGGGAGGTGATTAGATTTGGTTGAGGTCATGAGGATAGAACCCCCATGATAGATCAGTGTCCTTATAAGAAGAGGTAAAGACCAGAGCTCCCTCTCTTACCCCTCTCTACCTCTCACCCTTACTATGTGAGAACACAGCTAAAATGTGGCCGTCCCTAGGCCAGAAAGGGTCCTTACCAGAAACTGACCATTTTGGCACCTCCATCTTGGACTTAACAGCCACTAGAAATGAAGAAGTAAATGTCTGTTGTTCAAACCACCGAGTCCATGGTATTTTGTTACATACCCCAAGCTAAGACACCAGGGAAAGAAATACTCCACAACGTCTACCTCAACTGTGGCTATGAACGATGATATACAAAGAAGAACTTCCTGGAGTGATCAGTGTCAGGGCCGCAGGGGACGATAGACAAAGGAAGGACTCCCAGGGATTATAACCATCCATGGACTGTCAGCGGGTCAACAATTAAACTGCCATTGCCATGGTCTTGTTATGGCTGTGCTGCTTCTGCCCTGCAGGATTTGATCATTGCTGGGGAACTGTGACTGCTATGTATATCCTTTTCCTTCCTCCCCAAACTGTTTTCTTTAATTATTATTATTGCAGTTACCCTAGTCCCTTCATTTACCATTTTATATTTGGTTTAATGAGAGCAGTAACTTGTCTTTTAGTCTTACAGCAAGCGTATCTGAGCTTGATAGAGAAGAAAGTACACAGATTCTAGACTTGGAATAAATGGTTGCAGCTTGTTCCATGCGTGGGGATGAGTACATTAATGTATTTTAGTACCTTAGGGGATGGAGTTTCCTATTGACTTTCCAACAGCCATCCCTCCTGTCCCCCTCGTCCCCCACCTTATTCCTTAGTAACAGAACCTTGGGCCATGGCTAAGCTGTATAGGGTAGGAATAAACCCTATGGAAATTACTGTGCTCCTAGTAGTTATTCATATGCTATTGAGATCATTACTTACCTTTTATTTCTTTTTTTCATTGAAGTGGTGGCCGTGAAATTGTTTAAGGGAAAATGAATGGTTGTGGTAGAATGGGCTCTTAGTTAATCAGTGGTCACCAAATTTAATGAAAAATCCAATGAGGCTTCTAAATGGCCAGTGGCATCTGACCAATTGTTTGTCAGATCTGTAAATGCTCTTATATTCACTTCTGTCAACAGAAATACTATATAATGAGTATTCTGCAATAGTGAGACCTTTGGCCCCACTGTATCTCCTAGATGGAATCTAGCTGTAAACTGGGGTTACTCCAGTTAACAAGATGTCAGGATGAGTCTGTTTCAGTCTTGAGATTAGAATTCAATAAAGATTTGCTTTCATTTCTGTCCTGGGTTCTCGAATCATGCATATTTATATATTCAGGGAACTCTGCAAATATTCTTATTCCTGTAATGCTCATGTGATATTGGCATACATTAGTAGAAAATTGATGTCTTTGCATCCTTTAAACTCATCTCAAAAACAAAAGGATATCAAGGCATAGTAGATCATTTTAAAGATGGTACTCTATCCCTCTTACTATAAGAATTTGCTAACAATCTAATTTAAGCAGGCATTTGTCATTAAAAAATGGGCTATGAAAACCTCTACAGAGATGGTCTGCTTTGAGTTTTCTTAATTTTCAACATGAGATTTGAAACATACTGAATAAGAAGCCAACTTCATTATAGAAGTAGGGTTTCTCTCTCTCTCTCTCTTTTTTTTACATAGCTGCCCATTTAAGAAGGATGTTTTTCCAAGAAGTTCCTACGGGGAGTATAGGGCTCAATCTTACACACATGGTTTCCCACATACGATCCTGAATAGGCTGCTGAATGATAAGATAAGATGGACAAAAGCAACACCAGAAGGTTGCTTTTCTTTCTTTTTTAAAAAAGGTATAATAGGTTCATTGTACAGGCTTCCAAATGACAAAAAAGCTTACTAAAAATGCAGGTTCGAAGCTAGTTGATATTTCACTGCAGTTTAAAAGCTTTTTCCAAGCTCAGATTAACACATTGATAATTGAAAACTATCTGGATACGTTATATGCTGTAGATATTAATCTGAGGCATTCATGAGCACCTATACCTTCAGACCTTCACACTAGCTAAGCTGCCCTAAATCCTTTCTGGAAGAAGGCAGGGTATGAATAAATCTATTGATTAAAATAAATTCAATGAATACAGTGTTCCACATTTGTTGAGACAGCTTTCAATCTAGTGAGGATCTGTTCCTCTTATCTAATCAGCCTCATTAAAGATGCAACTGCCCAAACCAGGTTTCTAAGAGCCATATATCCTGCAATAACCCAAATTAAATGATTTCCTAGGGCAGTGTCCAAGAACTTCCAGATAATTTTACAACGAAATGAGCCGAAGGCATTAACTTCATTTTGCTGTTTCTGTTTCCTATGTGTAAAAAGATGGAATTTGTTTTTTCTAGAGAGATGTTTACCATAAGATGCTTCGTTTACATTTATTTTCATGTGAACATAAACATCTCCCAACTGCAGAATTTCAAACAAATATCCAACAAAGGAAGGTGCTGGTGTTGAAGCAAGTGTTTGTCATTGCATAAACTACCAAAGCCCTTGGCCTTTGTGAATGGCAATGGGTTTTCCGGGACTGACACAATTTTAGTGACCACTGAGGGATGAGTTTGGGGACTTCAGTACATGACTAAACTGGGGGTCTACAGTGGTCCTGAACACTGAATTGAATATGGCGTTTTCCTAGGTAGTCTGTGTGAAGTGAGTCTCCAGGGCCCTTGACCATTGGGTGCAGATCTGATACACTCATGAGACTTGATTTGTTTTATGAGAAGGTGTAACCAAACCCTGGCTTGTCTTTTTTCCTGCTCTGCTTCTTTTAAAATATTCTTTGTGCAGCTGCTTTGAGCTCATCCCCTGGCTTTATAATTTATATGAACCATCGGCTTGGAATATGATTTTAGGGGCACCTGGGTAGCTCAGTCGGTTAAGCGTAGCTTTCTTGATTTGGGCTCAGATCATGACCTCAGGGTCTTAAGACTGAGCCCCACCCAAGGCTCTGTGCTCAGCAGGGAATATACTTGAGATTCTCTCTCCCTCTTCTACTGACCCTCTCCCCCACTCAAATAAATACATCTTTAAAGAGAAAAGAATACGATTTTAAATTTCAAAGAGGGACTTGGATTTGAAAATAGCCTTTTTTTTTTTTTTTAAATTTCCCCCACATTTGATCTGAGCTGTGATTGTATTAAATCAGGCTCTTATGGAAACACTGTCATTACACACTTCTCATAGACCCTTGGGACAGGATTTAGAAACACAACACAGGCCTTTCTGATTAGGGTTATGAGAACTCCCACTTGTTTGCAAGGGTTTTGTGTTTGATTTGTACTAACTCCCAGCTAATGATCCTGTTTTAAAGAAGTCCTAACTAAAATTTTAAAGGAACTAGATGAAAAACATTAACAGCAAACATTAACATGACAAATGTGTGTTCCCCACCCCCAGCAGTGCACAAACCTTCAAATCCTCCTCCTCATTTTTCTACCCTTTTCTTTGATTTGACTTGCTCTGTCCCTTTTCCTTCTCTCCTTACCCTGGGGGCCTGGACATTCCTCAGGGCGCTAGAATCTTCTATCTGCTTTTTAAAAATCCTTTCTCCCATGATCCTCCAGTCCCTCAGTTCTGTTCTGTCCTCTCACTAATTCTTCTGGAGTTTTCCATTGCCTAACCCCCCCGGGCTGTTTCTTCATCCTTTTATTTTCTTTGGCCTGAATTTTGGAGAGCTTTTTTTTTTTTTTCTTTTTGGCTTTCATGTTCATTCCTCTGCTAGTCAGAAGCCACCTCTTCACCTTAGAGGTCCCCTCTCCCCACTGAAATCTGTTCAAATCTGGGCAAATCTTTCTCTAGAACTCTCAGAGCAGGAATTTCTGGCCTAGGAAAACAAACACCAGAGCATAGCATCCAATGTTTCAGAAGGAATTGTTTTGGTTTAAGGATGATAACCAAACATGGCCCTCCCTCCTATAAATTATGAAAAATAGACATGTAACAGGCAGATGGGAGATCAAAATGTTAGTATTGGTAAATCTTGATATTTATTAATAAAGCTGAACTAGAGACCCTGGCCTGAACTGTTGTCAGAAACACATACATCGTCCTTCTGGTCACTGGCAGGGCAGCTGGGCAACCAAATGTTGAAAACCTTACCTAAGTGTCTCACAGCATGGAAAAAGGACAGATGTGGGTTTGCTGAGAAATCTTGTTTTCAACCTTGGCAATGCTCCTTGAATATTATTTCTTCTGTGAATGTTATGGTGAATGCAACTACACAGTTAATGCTGATGCCAGTCCCTAATTTATCCATTAGATCAAATCATGTGTAAGAATTAATTTGAATCTACCCTTTACCTAATACATCAATACAGTTTTATAAAATTCTGACTGAACACCTGGCAACTTTTTGAGCACCAGGGACATAAAAATGAATTGGACATGGACAACTTTGGCCAACATGGTACAGGTGCAGGAAAATTAATTATACATAACTATATGCAAGAATATTATGTAGGAGCCCTGTATGAAAAGTCCTCATGGGAGAGGCCCATCTTTGATGCTTCTATAAATCTGCTCAGGCAGCATAGACAGGTTTTGTAAATCTTAAATCTTATAGAATCTGGGGGTCCCTTCTAGAGAATATAAAATTATGAATTCAAATTCAAAATTCAATTCAAAATTAGTTTCAAAAGTGAATATTAGAATGAAAATAGAAACCACCTCCCCCTGCTCCCGAATTTTAAAGTCTTAGAGATGCAGGTCCCTTGTTTTTGAGATCTGTTGAGGCATTTTCTCAGAAATGCTCTGTATTTGTTACCTGGTTTCTTGTTCCACCAAATTCTCAGTTTGCAATGACTCCCAGAACTCACAAGGAGTGTGCAAGCGGACCCTGAAACTTGTGTCAGTGGCTTCAGAGTATATCTGTTCTGTGGCAAATCTCCAGAGCTTGAATGTTGATTGGACCATACCTTCAAATAATAGAGGAGTAAGTTTGCAAAAAGGGGAGGGGCAGGGAAGAGTTCTATGCCTGCCCTGGGACAGCTTTTCTCACTCCCACAGAGCTTCAGGAAAAACTTCAAAGATTTCATTAGGTCCATTGTGTCTGTTTCTAATAGAAATGGGTGAAAAGTTACTTCTGCATCTTGGTGGGTGTGAGATCAAAACAGAGCTGAGAAGTGAATTGACTTGTCAGTTATCTACATTGCAGTGACTTAAATGTCATAATAGATCTTTGAACTACATTAGCCTCTAATAGAATAGTATATATATGCCAAACCCTTCTAAAATATAACACTGATCATATGTTATAAGGATTTGTGTCTGGTATTGGATTAATTAATGTGATACTCTATCTCAAACTGAAATGATCTACAACCACATATTTTTTCCTGAAGTCATCTCATGGATTTCTGACTTCACTTAATGGCACTGATACCCATGCCATCCATCCAAACCAGAACCTGAAGCACTAGGTCTTGTCCGTTGCACTTTATGTTACTTCATGTTCAGCCTTGCTGCTTTTTCGTTGTCTTGCCCAGTGACCGCGCTATTAAAAAGCCCTGCTGTCTGTTAAGGTGATTATGGGTGCTGACCAGTGATTCATTGTTAAGACAATGAAGGGTGACTATGGTACACTGAATAATGTCCCTCCTTCCCCAACCCCCAACCCATCACACTGAAGATCCTACATCCTACCTAGTCCCCAGAATCCATAAATATGTTACCCTACACAGCAAAAGGGATGTTACAGATGTGCTTAAGGGTACAGATCTTGAGATGGGGATACTCTCTTGGTTTTCTGTGTGGGTCCAGTGAAATCACAGGGTCCTTATGAGAAGGAGGCAGTAGGATCAGATTAAAAAGAGCAGAAAATGTAACTCTGGAAACAGAAGGAGAAGGGAGATTTTGGAGATGCTACTCTGCTGTTTTGAAGATGGAGAAAGAGGCCAACAGATAAAGAATGTCAACAGTCTCTAAAAGCTGACAAAAACAACAAAATGGATTCTCACTTAGAGTCTTCAGAAATAATGCAGCTTCAACAACACCTTAATTTTAGCCTAGTAAGATTCATTTTGGACTTCTGACCTCCAGAACTGTAGAATAATGAATCTGTGTTGTTTTCAGCCACTACATTTGTGGTAATTTGTTAAGGCAGCAATAAGAAAGTATTACAACGCCAATAATTCATTCTTTGCCATGGTGGTCAAAACAGTCCATTCATCAGCCTGGAGTATTTAAAAAAAAAAAAAAAAGGCTAACATTTAGAAAAAATATTTAAACTGATCACAAAACCTTCGCTTTTCTTTCCTTTGGGACTTTCCTCTTCTCTTTGTGTTGGCCCAGAATTCCAGGAAGCAATCTAGAACAAAGGGGTAAGCCAGTGCTGCTTCGAGACTCCAGGTGGCTGAGCACGGGGTATTCTGACCCATCAGAGATGTGCTGTAGGTTTCCCAATATCTCAGCGGAAAACCTGAGAACATGAATCTGTTGCTGTGCTGGTGGTCTTGCTGGGGTTGGGCCTTGGTGGTTATTCAGGTAAGGAAAGCCATTTTCCTAATGCTGCCATATTTATACCAGGTGATAGTCCTGTTTTTAGGCTCTCTGTGCCACAACCTTCCATCCCTGAAAGTCAGACTTCATTTCCCTAGCAGGGATCCCCTTTTTTAGTTCCTCTTACTGCCAAGAGACCTTAGTTGCTATCATCCCAATCCATTAACAACGTTGAAAGTCCATTTCATAAGAAAGTAAATGGAATCACAATATCTTTCCTTTTAAGAAGGCCATTTGTTCCAGTGCAAGATTTCTCCAGTCCCTTATGAACAGTTCTCTACACTGGAGTTATTGGAAAGAGAAATTTCTCTTTCACCCATTTCCACCTTCCCTAGGAAATTGGTGCCCATCCCCCTTATTTTCCACAGTTGCCTTAGAAAGACAGACAGCAAGTGACCAGGAAGCTAATTTTTAGTATTATGGGAAGAAAGATCTTGGTCCCGTGGTTGCACACACAGAACGTCACAAGTGTTAGGAAGCTGAGCTGCATTTTCTAGGAAAGAGGCAGATAGTACCTTTAGTTCTGATCACTTCTGTGACCTGAAGTCTGGTCATGGCCACGGTCCCCATGTGTCATGGTTGTGCATGTCTCCTCTGCCTTTAGAAACAGTGAACTGGTACAATCCGTAGCTGATAAATACTCCACTTTCTCCCTAAGAAGATGACTGCCAAGAGCTATATGTGAAATGATCTTGGCAATCTGAAAACTGCCTTTTAAACTGTTCTTTCATTTACTGTTAACTTTTGTTTCCTTAGAATTGTATCAGCTGTCTGGCGTGCCTTGATTCCAGTAAATATTCTCTGTTATTCTGGTTTATTTTTATTTTAAAGATATTTTAAGTCTGGGCTTTAAGGACAAGAAAGAACAACTCTATTTTTGTATTTTCACCAACATCTACCCTTGTCCTAAATTTTCCCTCCCAGGCTTTCATCTAGGCAAAAGTAAACAAAGACACAAATAAACAAAACCTTAACAATTTTAAGGAAATTTAATGAAAACATTCTGTCTTCCAGGCATTCTGCCAGGTGTCCAAAATAGAAAAATGAATTAAACTTAGTCCCTGTTCTAGAGAAGCTCCCTGTTCCATGGTAGAGAAAAGCATGTTAGCGTCTTAGAGTACATCATCCCTCAATCAATCTTTGATACCTATTTTGTACAAGTTTCTGTACTTTCAAAAATGAACACAATGAACATGAAGCCTACTCACAAGTAGCTTAGAGTCTGGCATAGAGAGCAGCCTTTGAACTAATTTTTACAAGTGTGATCAATGTCTCCAAAGAAAATCGAAGCATTGTATGGAAATGTTTAAAAGGACCACCACTCCAGATCTGACAGGGAAAACAAACTTCAGCTTGGCAAGAGTGGTGGCAATTGGGGGGTGGGGTGGAGGAAGAAAGCAGAGAGAAGAATCCCAACATAGCATGGACAAAAATCCTCGAGGCTAGAAAAGAGTATAAAGTGTTCTGAAAGCTTAAGTCTTCAGTCTGTTTGGGCTGGAGTAGAAAGGGGGAGGTGAGGAAGGTTTGCCTGGGTTATGTTCTAAAATCTTAGGTGTGGATGAAATCTCCTAAGACTAAAGATATGTCAATATCAAGGACCTTTTTTTTTAGATAATAAAATAATTGTAATGCTTTGGGTACTGATTCATTTAATCCATGATTACTGGGTTCTCATTATCTGCTGGCTTTCTGGTAGGCATGGAGAATGAAAAGGTGAATAAGACAGGGTCTCTGCACATTACATAGTTTGTATCAGGAGGGAGGCAGCTACAAGATGTGATAAAAACAGAGATAACGAAATAATCCTATGTTCACACTATTTTAGAAGAAAGCGCAATTCTTAGGCAGCTATTCTGAGATTTCTGGCCCAAATCAAGTCTAAAAATAACAAAGAAGTGTTAAATGGCTGTAGAACTCCAATCTGGTTATATGTCTGAGCCTGGGCAGGTTTCACAAATCCAAGTGCCTGAGTTCCTCTCTAGATCTAGTGGATTTCAATCTCTGGAGGTGAGACTCAATAATCTACAATTTTTTAGAAGTGCACTCACCTACCCCCGCTCCCTGTGATTCTGTGTTTGTTCTGCAAATGGCACTTGGGAACTACTAAGGCCAAGCATGGTAACCAGTGAGACCATGGTAACATTTTCCCAAATGGGTGCTGCACACTGTTCATAGATGACATTTGCAAAAGAGGTTCAGTGGTGTGATAGGTTAAAGAGTGTCCTCACCCCTCCCAAGTTCATATGGGAGTCCTAACTCCCAGCACCTCAGAATGTGACCTATGTAGAGATGGGGTCTTTACAAAGGTAATCAATTTAGGATGGGCCCTAATCCAATATGAAGAGGGTCCTTGCAAGGAGGGGAAATTTGGACATGGATACATAGAAAGAATACCTCGTGAACATGAAGACATTCATTTACAAGCCAAGGAGAGAGCTTGGAACAGAACCTTCCCTCGAAACCCACAGAGGAAGCTAAATCCACCTTCTTGTTGGACTTCTGGCCTCCAGAACTGTGAGGCAGTAAATTTCTTTCTTTAAACCGCACAGTTTGTGGTACTTTCCAAAGGCAGCCGTAGTGAACAGAAATAAGTAGTTAATTATGTTTTGGAAATTCTGAGTGAAAGACAGTTATACATTTTTTGTTTTTTTGTTTTTTGTTTTTTTTCCCTACTGTGGGGCCCTCAGAAGCTCGCATATGATAATGTATCTCAAGGCCCTCTGCGAGGTGACAGTGTGTGTGTGCCTCTTGTCCCAAATTTGATAACAGAATGCTTCTTATTTGTTGCGGAGTATTTCTTGAGGCTGGTGTTCTGTGATTCTGATGCAGGGAAGTATTGGGCTTGTTGCTCTTGGAGAAGTAGTCACGCTGTGAGTCTCACAACGGCAGCAAGGTCAGTCTTGTGGAGCTTGGCTGCTTTTAGTAAATAAGTGGTGGTGAAATTTTTTGAATCCATTAGTTCCAATCCATCACACCTCCTGGAAAAAAAAAATCAGTTCCAAGGGACCAACCTGCTGGAAGTTATCAGAAACCATCTTTCTTGATCCATGAATCCTTTGGTTCCTGTTATTTTACACCAGTGACTTGGAAGCAGCCTTTTTAAAGGAAAAAAAAAAAGCCAGGAAGTACTTGGCTTCTTAGTGGTCTCCCTTACTGGGAGTAGTTTAAGAAATGTAGGAGAAATATATGCAAGGGTGATTCTATCAAATTGGACACACCACCACACATCTGTCTTTCAAGCACTCCATTTATCCCTATTGTTGTTCCTTCATACCTTGCCAAAACGGTGATCCATCTTTTCGAAATGGAACATTGGGAGACAAACATTGGGAGCATTGTCACTGTCAGTGGTTAAAAAAATAAGACTGCAAAATTTAACTTGCCTGTTTACATTATTAAACACACCCACCTACACAGAGTGAGGGAAATGTGCACTAGATAAACCCAGGTTTTTAAAACTTTGAAAAAGTGCAGGACTTAACCTTCCTATTTGCGTGATCTGTTTCATATTATTTAAGGCTAGATTTAAACATAAGGCAGTTTTAGACTTGATATTTGATCTACCGTTGTGACATGTTTGTGACTATTCCCCGTGAAACATTGATATCGTGCAAATGAAACATTCATCAATCTTTGTTTTATATTCATCAGCCATTATTTCTAAATGTGACCCACCCTTCACAGCCCCTGCAGACCTAGGGATCTACCTCATTCAATATTTGCATCCATCTTCAAGGGTCCCTGTAACCAGTACCCACCAGTTAAACCCACTGCCCGCTTCAAACAGAAAGGCCACTTCTTTGGTTCTACTTCTGGAGTTTCAAACTTGGAGCTAAGTTGAAAAGTCTGTGTCTTTAACAGGCATCCCAAGTGAGTCTAATGATCGGCTAATTTTGAGACTCAGAACTACCCATTTGTATTTGTCACTTATAGTTTCAAATGTTACTGAGACTGCCTTATCTGGGACCACTCTGGCCTTAACAGAATTACATTTTTAAATATAAAAATTATAGAAAGCGATTTTAGTGCTATTTTTCATCTCTGTAATTGAGTTTTCTACTCTGTTGAAGTTATTCTCTATCTCCTCTGGCCATTCTATTTTAGCAGAAGAATATTCTTCTTGGTGTGCAGATTGTTATTCCTTGATCTGACTTCTGGGTCCCCTTGGGGTGTTCATTATTTTTACTGTTGACCCTTGGTTCTAGTTGTCTGGGTTAGCATTGAGGAACCCTGAGTTGCAGGAATGGAATGAGATCGAGCAATCCCTAACTGGCATATTTGTGAGAGGAAGCCATTTCCCCACAAAGTGGTAAGGTGGTCGGCTAGCCTCAAAGGCAGAGAGACCAGAGCCTATCTGCCTGGCTCCATCAAACTCCTCCAAAGCCAAGAGGACCAGCAGGTGGCTCCAGGATCATCCCCCAAGAGGATGCACTACCCTTTAAAGCTTCATAGACTCTTCCCTCCCAGGCTGCACTCTCTCCAGGAAGCTTGGTGCTCTGACTCTTTCCCCTTGTTCATCATTACGGGTGTATGGAAATCATCTCATCACCCGTGCTCCAGCTGGACCCCCAGAAATGGGAGGTCTGGCATGCATCCTCCATGCCCTATCTAACACCCTACCCCAAAGATGCTCTGCTTAAGGTGGAAGTTGATTAGAATTAGAATGGGGGGAGTAGGAGAAGGAGTGGCAGGGTGGGTGCTCAGGCCATCTTTTTCCAGGAATACTATCTTTGTTACTGAACTTTCCATCTAATTTCTCCAGCTAAGGGGCTTTGATTAGGTCTGCTAAGCTCACCATGCCTTACTTTCCGTATTTTGAAAGCAGAGATAATAATAACTCCCACATAAAATTGGCATTTAAAGCACAGATGCCACTACTGAACACTCTTTCTGTGCCAGGCACCTGGCTAAGTGCTCCACGTCCATTAACACTAGATGAGATAATCCAGCTGATGCGCTACACACGTTGCCAGGCACACATGGGGGCTCCATCCATGCCAGTTGTCCTTTCTCTTCCATCCTTGCTCTTAGCTGCTGACCTCAGTGAGGGTAGAAGCCATCTTGCATACTTCATGGCCCCCTCTTCCCTCCCTACTTTATACCCTACCCTGCACTCAACGTATTTGTTGGTTGACTAACTGAGTAGATCATACGCTTCCAAATGACAATTTCCTATTTTCTCTACACTTGGTCAATTCAATTAATTTTACATGTTGCTAAAAGCCTTAGCTGAAAGTTAACTTCCTTTACAAAACTGCACGTAATCTCTCTCCCATGATAGAATGTCATCCACAGGGGCACCTGGGTGGCTCAGTGGGTTAAAGCCTCTGCCTTCAGCTCAGGTCATGATCCCAGAGTCTTGGGACCAAGCCCCGCGTCGGGCTCTCTGCTCTTCAGGGAGCCTGCTTCCTCCTCTCTCTCTCTGCCTGCCTCTCTACCTACTTATGATTTCTGTCTGTCAAATAAATAAATAAAAATCTTTTAAAAGAAAAGAATGTCATCCACACATTTTAGAGGTGATTTATCCTCAATTTTACCTTGTATATGAGTTATTTATGCATATGAACTATATCCTTGGCTAGAAGACACTCCTTTTCTGCTCCAAGTCCAAGGGCTGTTCTTTCTTGGAATTCCTTTTCTTAAAAGCCTGCCCCTAAAACATGGGAGAATTATAATAAGAAACAAGAATCAGAGAAATCTTTTCTTCATTTTTGGGGGAGGAAAAGCTGTCAAACTGGCAATGGGACATGTGAATCCAGATAGTTTGCAAGTTAGAGGTGGACACACAGAGAGGATACAGTAGAATATCCTGGGTAAAGTGGGCGGGGGGGCCTGGCATGGGCATCTTGCTCTTTCTTGCAAGTACTTTCTTACATAAGTTTTTTCCCCACACTAATGCTTATACACCTACCTACTCACACAAATCAGCATGTCCTTTTCAATGGAGTCAGCTTTTCTTTTTAAATGATTAATCAATATTTTAGTATTGACACTGCATATTTTGCAAAATCTTTCTCTTAGAGGTGATTGTGTTTTGGAATATAGCTTCTTATGAGTTGGAACTGGGCCCTCATTTATGACCTGTAGTTACCCCAGCAGTCTATACTGGGGTTCTGTTTAGTATAACACACATAATTTCATTGTCTGGTGTGGGCTCTGCCTTGTGACAGTCCTTGATTAGAAAATGTAGAAGGTAGGAGCGCGGGTATGGACATTTACACAGCAGGGTGTGAGTCCTGTAATACCACTGACACATCCTCTGAATCCACAATGAGCTTGACATACATCAAGCTTTTACTATATATTAACTATTATTACTGATCAGAAAGTAGGACACTTGGAAAGTTTGCTCAAGTGCAGGCTATGGAAAGACAAGATGCCAGCTCAGTTTAGTGTAAAACATTCCACAGTGACCAGCACAGGATCTCATCCGAGGTGTTGTGGCTAATTTCTTCCGGAGTGTGAAGTTGTTAGTGGAAGGCAGCTGCCCCATTGTGAGATTCATTTCTCAATCATCTTGCAATCTAGGTGTGGCAATGTGATTTTCTCATTCCAATAGCATGTGAGCAGAAGGGGGTAAAAAAGGGGGAGTCTCTCAGGGCACCTGGGTGGCTCAGTGGGTTAAAGCCTCTGCCTTCAGCTCAGGTCATGATCCCAGAGTCCTGGGATCGAGCCCTGCATCGGGCTCTCTGCTAGGCAGGGAGCCTGCTTCCTCCTCTCTCTCTGCCTGCCTCTCTGCCTACTTGTGATGTCTGTCAGATCAATAAAATCTTAAAAAAAAAGTTGGGGGGGGGGAGTCTCTCAAGCTTCTTTTTCCTTCTCTTGTAAATGCAGAGGGCTCTGAGGCTCTGGAAGATGGTGGGGGCATGAGATGAGGGATTCTAACTCCCTAAATCACAGGAATCTCTCCCACTGCATTGTTTCTGTCAATGAAAATGATACCTTGATGATATTAAAATTTGACCACTAACATTTAGGGGCTTATTTATTACATCAACTTGCATTGCTCTAACTAAGACCACTGTTCAGCAAATTCACTGAAGAAATAAATGGGCTTATAACTAAAATACCCCTGGTACGATGTCACTTAGTACTTAATGTGAATATATGATAAATCCATTGGTCTTATTTCATCAATCTGTGGTCTCCAATAGAAACAGTTATAGTCAATCAGAATTTGAAGTGGGGCAGTGAGATGGGGTAGCTCTGAGGCAATATCAGGGCTTTTCTTTTTTGTATTTTAAAAAAATACATGAGACCCTTGTGAAAAAGAAGGAAGCAAACAAGGCGGGGGCGGGGAAGCTCTTGTACATTGTTGGAGTGTTTCATCTTAGTAGTCAGCTAATGAATGAAATAGAAATCATTTGTATGTTTTCTGTTCAATCTATTGTGTATTTTGTCTTTTTTTTTTAATATATGGGATTGTGAAATATAGCCAATAATTCCCTTACTGAACTAAAAGAGAATTAGAAAAACCTGCTAATAGCGTTTGTGTTTAGAAGTGTAATGTCTTCCTGTGAGTTATCTTATGGATGAAGGGTCTGGAATTGCTTATGAATACTGGGTTATAGACTTTTTTTTTTCTTTTTCTTTGTTTAACTAAGAGAACTTAAACACGATATTAAAAAAAAAAAAAAAACACCACATTTTTATCTCGTGGTAGAAATGTCAGCCACATTTCAATTCACTCTTCGGTTTCCCCTAAAAGGAATGACTTTTACGCATAACAATGGTCTTGTTTTTATAAGTGGTTGGTAATATCTACAAATGTGTAAGGCATTCATTTTCCAGGAGCTCTTTTCTCCCTGGTAACACACCAGGAAATATCAGAGTGTTGTTATTTGAATTCTTTCTTGGGCTCTGACTCCCAGATGAATTGAAATTCAACTTCGCAGTCAAATGAGTAGCCATTTAAAGCTCAGGTGTGTATTTCCTAAGACCCTCTCAAAGGATATATAACCACTTCTGTCTTTCCTAAAGACAGCAAACTGAATTTTAATTGGATCTTGCCTCTCCCAAGAGATCGTTATCCCTCTCCTCCAAGGCCATATATTATAAAGCTTCAGTATGAATTGGAACATGGAAGCTGTGTTTGGGTTTAATATTTAAAGTTAAAGTTATAACAGCTGACACCTGAGTCATTCCAGCAAAATTTTATTTAATGTGAGTTCCTTAAAAAACGAACATACACACACACACACACACACACACACACACACACGTGCATATAACTTGCATGTCAAAATTCCATAAACTTTCAGATTATGAAAAACAGTTTGTTTTCTCAGGAAATAAGTCTCAAATGGGAATAGTTCCAAATTTTTCTTATTTCAACCCTACCTTGACCTTGTCGGAAAGGGAAAAAAAAGAAGCTGTGGAAAAGTTTATACATCTACTAAAGACCTGCTGACTCAGAACCGGACCTTGGAAAACCTCATGTGGCTTAGAAAGAATCTTTCCATCTGAGCGACAGAGATGGTATGAAAGATCATCGGATGCATGAGCACTCGTAGGTCTAGTCTCACTCTGATCTTAGAACTTGGCAAGACAACGTGTAAAAGGAAACCCAAAGATTTGTGGGGCTAATTCGCCAATACTAAATAACACAGTCATGGGCTTCTTTGTTCCTTATAGTTTAAGAATCTGCGTAATTTTCCTGAGGTAAATCAGACTATGAAGACCAAGGTTAAAAATACTGTGAAAACACCCCAGAACAGGCTGAAGAGTGGAATTCATACTTAAAACTCTTAAGGGGCAGGGTTATGGTCTTGCCTTATACCATAACAAAGCGGATCTTTGTGTATTATATATACTTAACACTGTTCCCCCCACCCCTGGAAAATTTAAGTGGTATCTTTCTCCCAAATGTGAATATTTTAGAAATCTGGACTTTTTTCCCTTAAATTTGTAGACAGAGACTTGGGTTGGCAACCAGAGTACCAGGGTAGAGGGCAATGCCTCTTAGCTTTTCTGAGATGTGGTTTCTTCAATTGTAACATTAGGGGGTTGAAGTAAGTGATCTGTAGGCCAGTTAGAGTTACAACATTTCATGGTTCTAAATTTCAAGTGGCTTTTTCTCTATTTATACATCTCAAGATTTCAGCATTTTTCTGCCATGATGTAAAAGAATATTTGGATTACACACTCAGAACACTCAGTCCCGGAATCTTAGACAGGCTTCAGTTTGTCCATTTATTTCTACTTAATTATCTTCCACTGATAATGGACTTCTTGCTTCTCCTCCATTTTCTTTATCTCTCAGTGATATCAATAGCTTCTCAGTTACTAGGCTCAAAACACAGGACTTTTCCTCAATTGTTCATTCTCTTTTGTCCCTAACATTAAATTGATCACAAATTCTGTTGGGTGCACCTCTGTGAAGGTGAAGACTAGTTTTACAAATGAGAATTACAGAATTGCATAATTGGAAGGGATTCTGTTTACTGGTTCACAGGTTTTATAAAATTGCTTTGAGGATCTAAAGAAATATATGTACCATTTCCCCGGGGTGGGGGGGATATATATGTATGTGTGTGTGTGTGTATACACACACACATTTTTTGCATATACTTTCCAGGCATTCAAAGACTTCATGAAGTTCACACATGGATCTCAAATTAAGAATCCCTTGAGTAGGCCAAACTTCCCCAAAGGCAGAATTTCACCCAGGAACAATCCTAGTAGATGACTGAGCAGATCTGCTTGAATATTTCTAGTGAATGAATGATCTCAGTCCATTTCAGAGCTTTCTCTTCCCCTGTTTGTAATGAAACTTACATGGTTGGAAAATTTATTCGGGGTTAAAATCTGTTTGCCTATAGATTTCAGTTGATCCTAGGTCTTCAGTACCCAAAAATATCTCCCATATCCCTCCAAATCTTTAATTTTCCATGTTATATATTTATAATTTTTTCCTTTATTGTGTGGCTTCCAGACTTCCTTGGTATCCTGTTCATCTTTCTATAGACATCTTTTTAATTAATTAATTAATTACCTTTAAGTGTTTTTATTTAATTTTTTTCCTTAAGATGAATAACATTCTTTCTTTTTTAAATATTTTATTTATTTATTTGACAGATGGAGGTCACAAGTAGGCAGAAAAGCAGGCAGAGAGAGAGGATGAAGCAGGTTCCCTGCTGAGCAGAGAGCCCGATGTGGGGCTCCATCCCAGGACCCTGGAATTATGACCTGAGCCGAAGGCAGAGGCTTTAACCCACTGAGCCACCCAGGTGCCCCGAATAACATTCTTTCTATGTGATTTGAATAGCCAATGTCTTGGTTTTTAGAAATTTGTTTTCATTAAGGGCATCCAATTATGACTGAAGTCTTGGCCCTGCTATTTGCTAGCCATTTTGGCCTAGTGCTGGTTACTTAACCTCCTCCATTTTCTCCTCTGGAATAAAAAGGAATAGTTATCCTATCATTATAAGTTTGTTATCTTAGACATACAAGGTGCTCAATAAATGATAGATGTAATTTTTATTAATTTGGATTAAGATTATTTGGGACATTTTGGAGTTTACATCATAACTAAGGATGGACAATAAAAATCTCCAAAATAACTTTTTAAAGATGTACTTATTTTTTACAGAGAGAGAGATAGAGAATGAGAGAGAGGAGCAGAGGGGAAGGAAGAGAGAATCTCAGGCTGACCCTGCGCTGAGCATGGAGACCCATGGTGGGGCTTGATCCCAACACCCTGAGATCCCAACCTGAGCAGAAACCAAGAGTTGGGTGCTTCATTGACTGTGCCACTAAGGCTCATCTCCAAAATATTTTTAACCAGTATTTAACTTGCCTAACTCTACCCCCAGGTGATATTTTTTTTTATTTAAATGCAGAATTTTATAATTACATGTATTGCCAAATGTTAACATATTGGGTTTGGCCCACATGCCAGGCTCCTAAGAAATTACTGAATCCTGATCCTGTCATCCAATGTGTGACCTGTCCTTCCTAGTTTTGTGGTCTCCACTCAGTGCAGGACAGAGGACCACCTCAACAGCACATATTAGCCACTTCTCCCCAAGCTGACTTTAATTCATGACAAAACTCTCTGTCAGAATCAGTGTTTGTCATGTACCTTGTTGACAACATGATATGCTTTACATTTGGGACTCCCCTGACCGAACCACCAAAACGCCCCCCAAAACCAAACCAACAAACAAATAAAAAAATGGGATGGGGGGGAGAAAATGATATTAGTGTGGTATAAATTGTTCTGCATGAAGTCACCATGTCTTAGTCATTTATCTGAGTTCATTCCAAGTCCTAAGTCATAATCAAACTATGTGAAGAAGGTGGGGAATATCCCTGATTTGTACAGAGCCAAACAGATTTTGAGTTGCTTCCCTAAATGTACACTGGATCACTTCTTTGACTCATAGATCAGCGTGAAGCCAGTTTCAAGGACAAATAGAGGGAGAAAACCTGTGCCTTCAAAATGTGGGCCAGTTCTCTTGCAAATAGGGCAGCTGTCTGTTCTTCCAGAGAAATTCACGGAGCATGGGGTGCAGCTCCTTAGACTCGCTAAGGAAAAAGAGGGTAGCTAGGTGTGAGCCTTCTTTTTTTGCTAGACGCTCTAATCCTCCCAAGATCACGGACAGGGAGAAGGAGAAATAATTAGCTACGCATCCTTTCCAAAAAATCTGCTAAACTAAAACTCTCTGAGAAGTTCAACAGCCCTCATGAATGAAATTTTTTAAAAAGTTTTTAAGATGAATTTTCCACACATCTTTGGTGATTAAAAAAAAAAAGAAGCAGAAGAAAGAAAGAAAGAAAACTCAATGCTAATTCCCCTTGCATGAGCTATGTCTATTTCGCTCTTGCCTCCAGCTGTTGCATGCGTTAGTTAGGGTGCTATTTGGAAGGACAGCTCATTCCGTTTGGAAGGTCGTTCTGGGGAGTGCGGAAGAGGAGAGGCAGAGATGCCAGACAGGCGGGCGAGCCAGCAGACACACGTGGACTGGGCTCAGTGAGCTCCTCTTACGGTTGGAGTGTCCTGCCTGAAATGAAATCCGAGGATCCGGCCTCGAGAGTGCAGGAGGACCATGACCTCTCTGTGAACTTGGCAGTGAACTCTCCTCCAAAGTGCTTTTGCTCGAGGTCCCTGACACTCCGCAGGCCCTTTGCTTTGAATTTAGATTAATTCAGAGCTCTGTTAATCTAGTTGAGTGCACCTTCCCAACCCCTGCCATCTACAAATACAAGGAATTTTTAAATGTTTTCTTTTTATTAGAGTCCGTCCTAATGTTTTAAGGTACGGTAAGAGGTAGGATATGAAAATTTTCACTTTCTTCAGAGGAAGATGCAATGGCCAATCAATGTATCTCTTATCTTAACCTTAGCTTTTACTTAAAGCAAGTAACAAATATCCAAAAAACATCTGGCTCTCATTTCCTGGATAAAATGCAGAATGAATTAAATTCCCCAAATGCATAAACTTCTCCCTACAAATTAGCACATGGAATAAGGTGATGATCTTTTCATGTAAGTATTCAGTATACAAAAAGAATGACCCTCTTAAGAACATGTGAATAGTGTTCACGTTAATAGAATTAACTGAACTCTCCAAATTCCCTCATTATCAGGAATGCATTCCACTGTGGAAGAAATTGGCATTCTGCATCTATAGGGCTTCTTTGGAAAGGTGGTTCTTTTGGATCATCTACGCATTTTTCTGAAAAGACAGTACCTAGGGCTAGTGTGGCCTAGGGCCATGCTACCTTCCATTCTTAGGGCTCAGGTTCCTGATCTGAAAAATACAACGTGCTGATTTCCTACCTGACATACTTGTGAGTTTTAGAGACATCACATAGACACATGGTTTCTGGCACCGAGGGTACACTTATCAAATTGCTGGCTGGCTCTTCTTCTGATTAAAGGGTAGTTAGAAGCAATGTCTTTGCACACACCCCCCCGCCTTAGAAATTTTGCAGTGGAAACCGCCTCAGAAATTTTGCAGCAGAAACCAACTGGGGGATCCCCTTGAGTGAAGCGGTCTTGTAGTCAGTACCTCTGGAAACTTATCCATAAATCCCCTTGAGCTGATCCCCTGCTGAATCTGTTACATGCTGACTTTCATTAATTTTAAGAAATACTGCTGATTGAATTTTAGAGATCATGGAAATCATTGATTCAAAGTGGTTTTCCTCCAGATCTATCTGGGATTTGTAAGGACTTCAGCCATTTCCTAAATGTCACAAAGTAGTCCGGCAGTGAGTAATTTTATTTTATTTTTTTAAAGATTTTAATTATTTATTTGACAGAATGAGAGAGAGAGAGAGAGAGAGAGAGAGTGAGAGATCACAAGCCGTGGGGAGTGGCAGGAGGAGGGAGAACCAGACTCCCGGCCTGACTCAGGGCTCAGTCCCAGGGTCCTGAAGTCATGACCTGAGCTGAAGGCGGACACTTAACAGACTGAGCCACCCAGGTGCCCCTGAAGAGATATTTGGCTCAGGACGGGCTACCAGAATCCAGGAGATGGGGGTAAAGATGGGCCCACAGGAGATTGAGTTTGTTTTCTGCTTAGGTGGATGCCTTTGCTGACAACGTTTCCCCAGACCACAGGGCAGTGAGTCATTATTGGCCTAACCCAATTTGCTTAGAAGATACGAATTAAATTTAAATTTAAAACCCAGATATTTGATGAAGGTCAACTCATGATCCTTTAGGTTGCACACACAGCAGCAACAAAAAGTGATGATAACGTAGACAGGCAGAGGAAGAGACCTAGGAAACAATATTCTGGAACTTGTGTTTTCATTTATGGACATGGGAAAAAAAAAAAAAAGATGAAGGAAACATTTGGAATTTTCACTTCTTCCCCCCAGCTCCTGCATCGGTCTCTTCGAGATTACAAAAATCAGCAGATTCCATGGCTGGGCTAAATGTTTTGAAGTAGTGATTCATTGATCATTTCCTCTCACTTGACATGTTTAACCAGAGTAAATTAATACTTCTTAGAAGAGCAATGGCTTTGTAAAAAACAGCAACACAACTGGGTGACATGAAGCACCTCCAGGATAAAAGAATCCTGTAGACAAATTCCTTCTTTATCTCTTACGGGATCTGTGAATATCTTTGATTCAGGCTCATAGGTGTGTGGCTATCTTGAGTTATTGAATTCATGAAGGTCAGGGCACAAAAGATTTTTTTTTTCATTCTTCAATGCATTAACTTGCCAATGGCACTGTCTAACATGACAGACACCAATGAAGACAAAGAATCTTATTTTTAAACGGAGCAGAAGAGGTCGAAAGATAACTATGTTAAACATCCACAGTGCCACCCCCCTTTTCTTAATAAAGAATGCACTCAATTCCAGCATATTTAGGGAACAGTGCCCTTGCTTAACAAACTGATGTCACACCAGCCCAGTGTCCGCTCCCAGGCTTTATTCCTGGCGGTTCAATGAGTGCGGTATTTCAACTGGAGAACGTGCAAAGAACACAAACAAAGGGTGTTTTTTAAAAATGTTAATCCCTTCCGAGAAAACATGAAGGGACAATCACTTCTTCACGTGGATGGTCCCCTGGATTCAAAACGGTGCAACCAAAGACAGTTTCAGACGGACAGATGGCCCTGGCAGTTGAGAGGGATGGGGGCGGGAAAAGGAATAAATGATCACACTGTTTTCTGTATCAGCAAACAAAAGTGAAGGGGAAACAATGGGAATGAGCCAGCCGCCCTTGAATCAGAGAGTACCTCTAGACATACCGTGACTTTCCTAATACAGGGAGATCTACTTCTTCGTTAGCCAGTCTGCGCCCATGCACAGAGACGCCTGCCTGCATGCCCTTGAACCTAAGGACGCTGCCTCTCCGAGAGGAACTGATTGTGGCCCGGCGACTTGACAGTGCCTCTCGTGATCACCAGTCAGGGACTGCTGAACGAGGCAGAGGACGGGCATCACGCTCCTTTCCTTCGGGTCCAATCGCACATCTTGGACGGGTTTGCTCAAGTGCACAGGGCGCGCAAAGACCCTGCTTCCCGCTCCGGGCTGTGGGGGATGGAGCCCGTAGGTAGTGGGATGGCGCCCATGGGGTGGGGAAAAATCCATTTGAACGCTGCTGTCTGCTCCGTAGGGCTGGGGCCCGCCAGCTTTTGTTTACTCCTTCTTACACAAGAAGATCGCAGCTGTTTCTTTCCGTACGAGGGCGGAGGAGAAGAATACAGCAACCTACCTCACATTTTCCCCTCCTCCGAATGTGTGGGGAGCCCAACAGCTGTCTTTGCAAGTCCTGCCACTCAGGCCCGGAATAGCTGTACACGAGCGAGAGTGGAGTGGGGACGAGGAGATCGTAGGGGGCGGGAGGTGGCAGGTGGGAAGGGGCCGTTCTCCTAATGGGCTCACGTGGTGTGCTCCTGCGGGGATTGAATCAAAAAAGGAAAAAAAAAAGCATTTAAAGGAGGCGATGAAGGGAAGTTGAATACACACGTCTTGCATTTCATACTTACAGATCTGAATGGCCGTGAAGCATGAATTCACTGGCTGTTAGTACTGGAAGGGATTTGAAAGGTCTTCTTGTCTGGGAGTTTTCAAATTATTTTTAGCAGCGGACTTTTGTTTTGTTTTGTTTTGTTTTTGGCCTGAACACATCTTAGCCCAGGAGTATCCTATCATAAATGGACATACCTATCTAGACCAAGCAGGAACATCAATGGAAAAAGCAGGATCTAAGAAAAGCAGCTCTGATAACAAATGGACTCTGCCCTGGGAACACAATAGGAGGGGTGGGGACTGTGGCAAACTGGCTGGGCCTGTTTGGGGTGTGCCAGCTGCCACCCCTTTCCAGCATACTGACCTGTGCCAGGTGGGGACCCACTCACCCGTTCATCCTTTTAATTCATTCATTCATTTCTTGAGTCCTTACTACATACCACGTACAGTTTTACGCATACATAACATGCGTAAGATCCCTGCTCTCAGAATGCTTATATTCTAGGGAAGGAGGCACTTAACAAAAAGGGAAATGCATAAAAATGTATGTATTTGTAAGTAGTGAAATACCCAAAGAAGAAAAGTAAAGCAGGGTAAGGGGTAGGGAATAACTGAGAAAGGAGGCATTAGAGAGACTGTCTGGAAGGGACATTTAAGGGAATACATTATAGCAGAGAATTAAGTGATGGGAAGGAATGACCCATGTGCAGATCTGGGGGTATGGCGGGGGAGAGGGGAAACATCCCAGAGAATAGAAAAGGAGCGTGTGGGCATTCTGAGGCAAGCTTTGCTTTCACTCACCACCCCTTCTAACTAAGCACCATTTGGAAGTCTGCCCCGGTTCAAACTCTTCTGTGTACCTTAGAGACCAGAGAGGTGAAGATGCTTGTCCAAGGCTACACAGGGAGACACTGGGAAGGGAGCCCAGATATTTCAGCTTCCATACAGTCCAGTGCTCTTTTTCCCAACAAGTGTGTGCACTCATCATTTTCTTCCATGCCCCAAGAATGGGGTAGTCTTGATAGAGTCGGCATGACTAAGGCTTAAATGACTAATGAACGACAACACAGAGTATCAATTTCCAGTTGGGAATTCAAGGAGATATCTAAATTTTCCTAGAAGTCTGTCCTAATTGGTCTAGTCAATTTCTACCCTGGGGTATAATTCTAGGTTGTGTACAGCCTTAACATCTTTCTGTGCTTTTTGCAAATATGATTCATATTTAAGTCATTTACTCTTATCCAATAAATTAAATCCCACAGCAACCAAAGAGCCTAGAATACAGGGAAAAAAAAAATCCAAGTTACCAGTGAAGAGAACAAAAAATATCAGCTAAGTCTGACCAATTTCAAGAGGCATGTTGATTTTTTAAAAAATATGCTCAAATTATCCAGTTATTTCACATCCCTAGTTCACTTTCCACTCAAAAGTTAGGTCAACTGAGAGATGAAATACTGGTCTTTGATTATCTCTGGGTTCAGAGAAAAGAATACAACAGTTTGCTTCTGCTTAGTCAACCCATTGCTAGTTCTCCAATCAGCCAGACATCAAAGTCAGGTAAAAAAAGAATATGGACCTATCAGAATGGATAAAACATCATGGCAGTGGTGGGCTCCTCCTTTTCCCACTTTCCTCCTCTGTCTGGGGCTGCAGCCACAAGGAGGCTGGCCTCCTTAAAGGAACATGACTTACAGATTGGCTCCAAGAAAAAAAATGCATCTTCATCTTCTGCAACAGGTGTAAAAAGTCCCCTGATAATAACCTACAACTTCTCTCTTCATTTCTTAAATACAAATAAAATTTGCCTTTCATTCATATTTTATTACAAAAAATACATACAGGTTGAAGAATCAGAGAGAAGCTCACTCAAAAGAATCTCTTTTGCATTTAGTTTTTCCTTCTAGTCAGTAGATGTGAAAGGCAGTGTCATGTCCCACTCATTGAAATCTTTTGAAATGCCATTAGACTTTTCCGAATCTTCTAGATAAAGTGAAAGGAAATCAATAGAGATCTTCCCAGGTGAAAGGAGTTTGACTAGTTAGTGTGTCACTCATTTTGTTTAACCAATTAGAAGGCAGTCAGTTGTTAGATATTGGTTATGTTTCATTCTTAGGCATTTATATATGCTTCTGTGGCAGATTTTATTTAATAAACATCAATAACAATGGCAACGCCCAAGGAGGAAAAACAACCTATAAAATTATAACCTAGATTTCCCTTTTATTGAAAGTACAGTGGAAAATTATCTTGAGATAAACATGGACCACATATGGGACATGTCTCAGAAATGTTTGTTTTTTTGCATCTGTGCTTTGGGATGATGCCCATTTAGTTAAATCTCTGAATTATTTTATTAAGCATTTAATTTACTGGGTATCTACAGTGGGGGAGGTAGGAAAACATGGGTATAATTTATACAGTTGCTTACAGTGTCCATAGAAATTGGACTAACCCATATAATGTAAGTGTCATCAAGTATAAAATTTGTGTTATGAAAATTATAAAGGGCTAAAATAACTAGGGAAGAGTTTATGGAAAATGAAGTTGGGATTGGGTCTGAAATCATAGGTTAGGACTGGATTTGTGGAGAGAAAAGAAACCTGGCAGACAGACAAGCATGACAAAGCCACAAGGCAGCAGCAAGCCTGCCCGGTACATGAAGGAAGGGGGTTGGCAGATGACGAGATCGGAGCAGAGACGATGCCCGACAGATACTAGTAAGGCATATTGGGGAGAAACTTGGCTCCCAGGAAGAGAAACTTGTGCTGCTCTAAGAGGCACTAGAGAAACCTTCCTGGAGAGCTTGGAGAAGAGATGCTGATGGTGATACTGCAGAAAAAAAAAATGTGAGGGACGTAGGATCAAAATTTCAAAAATCACTTGGAAGGTCACTGCAACATTCCTGTATAAATGGCCCCAAAAGAGTGGTAACAAAAAGAAAAGAGGTCTAAAGAAGAACATGGCATGATGCTTGACTCCGTCCTACATTTATTCACAGAGATGGATTGGATGCCTCTATGTGCTATAGCTATAAACACCCAATACCATCTCTCCCTCGTGGGTCGGAAAGTCTAGAAGACTGTGATCAGGACTGAGGTTGAGACCCATATGTGGATCTTTTAGCAAAGTGGTATGTCAAATGAGTCTTGCAGAAAGTGAGACAGAGGGCCAGACAAAGAAAACACTCTGCAAGTCCTTGGGCTATTTTATCCTTAGAGAGCCTGGTCATCCTGTAGGATGTGATATATGCTTGGTCAGCCTGCGTGTCCATCAGCTTTGGCAATGGCTAAAGGTTGACCTCTGAACTCCCAAAATCCCACTCCCAAGTGCCAATGATCTTTTCAGTATCAAAACTGGTGGGAAAAACTCTGGACCAGTACTTATACATCTCCTGACTGGAGTCTTGACTCTGACACTTTCTTAGTAGTATGATCTTGGAAAGTCATTTATACTTTCAAAAATCTCATTCAGTTTCTTCATTTTTGAAACTGAACTCATACTAGTTTCCTGGCAAACTCAGAGGATTGTCAGGAAGATCCAAGGAGAAATACTTACTAAGGTCTCTAGAGCGCTATGATGATGGTGGGCCCTGGAGGAGATTGAATTAGGCCACTTGCCCTGTTCTGGTCATCAGGGAGTGGTTTTTTAAAAAGATACATAAGAGGGGTGCCTGGGTGGCTCAGTGGGTTAAAGCCTCTGCCTTCGGCTCAGGTCATGATCCCAGGGTCCTGGGATCGAGCCCCGCATCGGGCTCTCTGCTCTGCGGAGAGCCTGCTTCCTCCTCTCTCTCTGCCTACCTCTTTGCCTATTTGTGATCTCTCCCTCTCTCTGTCAAAGAAATTAAAAAAAAAAATCTAAAAAGATACGTAAGAATCATTCTCATGCTAGGAATTTTAAGCCTTGATCTAAAAAAAAAGCCTTGATCTAAAGAAACAACTCTGGTCTAGTGAAGTGTCAGTTTAATATTTTTGCTGGGGAATGTCTTTTTTAGCTCCAAATGAAAATTTGCATAAATCTTCAATGTATGAGACAGAGAATCATTTTTAGTATAAAGATTTTTAAAAATAATTTTTAATATTTACTTGGTATGAAATCAGTTGATGGGAATAATGAAATTGTTTCTGATTAACATGAGATTAGAAATGGAATCATATCCACTTCAACCTCCAGTTTTATATTTTTTTACTTTGGTTGCAGTGTCAAGACAATTGTCATTCACATAGATAAGTAGCTAAAAATGGCAATAATTAGCTTTATCAGTTTACCTTGAATTCTCTGCAAAATCTTTAAATAAACGGAACAGGAAAAGCTTTGTTTCAATGTCTGAGCACAAAAAAAGTTAACAGACAGGACATGTCACATGACACAGAGGGAGAAAAGAGGTTAAATTTGGTACACACTTCATGGGTATAAGTTTTGTTTTATTAATGTGTTTTAAATCGTAAAACGCTTCAACAGCATTGTTTGGATCCAATACCTGTGGAACTGTTAAAGGAACTCTCTGGAACCTTAAGCGTCTACAGAATTGTGTTTGAAACTGGCCACAGGCACTGAGCACAGGATACTGCTCTAAGCACTATTTGTGTTTTATTTCTTAGTTCTCACAACCACTGTATGAGGTGGAGGAGACCCTGAGACTCGCGAACGTTGAGGAACTTTGCATGGAGCACACGGTCGGTCAATAGCTCAGGCAAGATTCAAACCCAGGTTGTATGAATCCAGGGTCTTCAGCCCCGGAGGAGGAGAATGGATTCATGGTCTGGCTATGCGACTTCACAGTCAAGCAGTTTCAGCTTTCACACCCATCAATTACAGATCCGTTGCGAAGCTTAATTGTGACATGATCTGAAAACCTGTGCATTTAGTAGGTGTTATGTTTACTGCATCTGAATTTACCCTACGGCTGTGACTCCCAGAACTAGCTACATAGAATCCTTTAATATGGGGGTCGGCAGACTCTAGCCACAGAATCTTGCCTGCAACCTAACCTTATACATAAAGTTGTATTATGACACACCTATTCGTGTATATTTCTGTATTGTCCATGTAGTTGTGACAGGGATTGTGTGACTCACAAAGTCTGAAATAGTCACTCTCTGGCCTTTTACAGGAAAACTGTGCCCATCCTTGGTCTGATATAATGACTATAGTTTCTTTCAATGTCTTGAAACATGGAACCATCTCTGATAGCAATTCATGTGCATACAGTTGAAGGAGGGGTGGGTCCTCACTCATGCACCTGCATGCGGTCAGGACTGGTGAGGTTGTTTTGGGCAAGTAAGTGCTCTCTGCGCCACCACACTTTCCCTGCTCAGGCTACCAATACATCTTGGTCTGCATCAACATGTTTTTAGCATGTTTTATATATTGTAAAACATAGCTATGTTTGGGGCGCCTGGGTGGCTCCGTGGGTTAAGCCTCTGCCTTCGTCTTGGGTCCTGATCTCGGGGTCCTGGGATCGAGCCCTGCATCAGGCCCTCTGCTCAGCGGGGAGCCTGCTTCCCCCTCTCTCTCTCTGCCTGCCTCTCTGTTATTTGTGATCTCTCTCTCTCTCTCAAATAAATACACAAAATCTCTCTCAAATAAATACACAAAATCTTTAAAAAACAAACAAACAAAAAACATGGCTATGTTAATTGGAGGGATTTTTTTTAAAGATGGGATTAAGAGATCAAGCCACTGATAGCTCAGAAATGTTTAACACTTTAATAATTGTTGGCAAAATCCAGGAATTTTTTTTTAAAGAAAAAGTTGGGTTATTCTCCATCATAAATGAACACCAAACAAAAGAAATAGTATTACACTGGATGTTACGTAAGTTAAATAAAGGAATTATTTCCTTTGGGTTTATATTGTTGTTTATGGAATTTCTTAAGAAACACATAGTTGGAGGGAAGTAGAGAAGCGATACAGGTTCTGCATCTCATTCTACAAAGTGGACAGGATGTTTTTGGTCAAAAAATTTCCATATTATATTGGTTAATCAGATTACATTGACAGTTTCAAGCCTCATCTTCCATTTCTATACCTGTTTGAAGCTGACTAGGAAGTGAACATTAGCAGAATAGATTCTATGTTTCACAAAAGCTCAGTAATTGCTCCCCTACTTACAACCTTAGTGACTTGTGTCTGTGGGTGAAGTTTCCCCTACCTATAGAAGTATATTTATGTTTAGAATATAAGGCTATAATAGTTATTTTTAAGTATATAAGGCAACAACTAAAAACTTGGGTAGAAATTCCTTTCATTCATTCATTCAACAAATACATATTGAGCGCTAATGATGGACTAGCCACTGGTCATACGTGACATCCAACTCAGACATGTTAGCAGTGCTGATGGAGCTGGGGAGGACAGATAAGAAGCAACACTTTTTTTTTTTTCAAATTTTGATAAGCATTAAAAAGAAAATGAACAGGGTGAAGTGATAGAGAAAAACGTGGTAAAAACAATGTGAAGTGATGATGGTGGTTGTGGAGGGTGGGCAAGAAGAAGGGTCTTGCTGGGGACGCCTGGGTGGCTCAGTTGGTTGAGCAGCTGCCTTCGGCTCAGGTCATGATCCCAGCGTCCTGGGATCGAGTCCCACATCGGGCTCCTTGCTCGGCAGGGAGCCTGCTTCTCCCTCTGCGTCTGCCTGCCTCTCTGTCTGCCTGTGCTCACGCTCCCTCTCTCTCTCTAACTAATAAATAAATAAAATCTAAAAAAAAAAAAAATTAAAAAAAGAAAAAAAAAAAAGAAGGGTCTTGCTGGATGTTCAAAGACCCTGAGACATGAACAAGCTTGGGATACTCAGTGAACTGAAAAGATGACTGTGCTTGGAGAGAGTGGAATTAGGTGAGGTTGGAGAATGCATGAAAGATCTCCCAACCTATGTCAAGAGAGAAGAACAAGTTAAGGTTTTATATGTTTTAAATTAAAATGTTGCTTCGCTTACTACAAGAAAGACTGATACAAGAAAGCTTGTCTGGGTGAACTTTTGATGTCCCTTCTAACTGACATTATTTCTCATCTATTTATCATTGAAATCTCCAGCTAAGGGAAAGGTAGTGATTGTGTAATATGACACACTTTTTTGTGGATAATTGTATAATGCCACTAGGGTAAAAGCATTTAGAGGGAGGAGGTAATTTCACTCTTTTCAGCCTGGAATTTTTAGTAGGTGAAGATAAAACATTTCAGGCTGTCTCCAATACATTGCCATCTCTGCAGAGAATCTGATTACTCTCCTTTCTCCCTTTTACAAAAGATTCATGTCTCAATTTATCACACTAAATAAAAACATTTATGTAAACCCCACAAATTGCATTCCTGAGAAACCACCAGAATCAAAAGACAATAATTAATGCAGGATTCATGTATATATGTGTTATATTTAACTTGTTGCAAAGCCACACACAGTGTTGCAATTTATGATGCTATCATAGTGAACTTGACAGGAAATTACAACTTCTGAGATGTTAGGGTTTTGCAGGTGATAATTTATGACACTATCACTACATATAAAAATATGATCTCAGCAGGTGTCCCAGGCCACGTTGCAATTTAGAGGAATCTGGATAAAGTGATAAAATTATGATGATGATAATTATTAGAATGAAAGCCAGCTATCACTAAGCAACTGGACAGAACAGAGAGGTCAGGATTAATGATGCTTTAGAGCCAAGGAAGGAACTTGGCCCCTTCTGCAGTATGGGTTACTCAGCTTTGAAGGGCTTGGTTGTGAAATATGAGATGATAGCATGTATCCCGTTAATATCACTCACCTTCAGAGAGGATCAATACAGAAATGGGAAAGGTAGAGTTTCAAGTTCTATAGTTTCCACCTGCAATTTCACTGGTAAATGGAAAAGCCTGGATTGATTACTTAGAAGATTAAATTGCTATTATTGCAAAGCTCTTATGGGGAGTAGCTTATATGGCCTTTGTAAGCATGCTCCTCTGGGGGAACATGCATGGGTCTTGGAAAGAGCAAGATGAAGAGTCAGAAGACTTACTCTGCTCACTGCAGATTAAGTATGACTTTGGACAAGTCACTTGATCTCTTTGTCAGCTTCCGCATCAGTAAAATGAAGCAAGCCAGAATATATTGCCTCTTTTGCCTACTTCACTAGAGTTTTTCAGTCAAACGAGAACATTTGGTTATCTGTGAAACACTATATTTTTGTATTAATCATTATATATTGTTTTTCAGTGGAGATCAAGAGATTACTCTACGGTCACTGTAACGTATGTGCCTTGTCACACTTTTGGGACCCAAGGGACATCTATACCTTAGGTGATGCCACACTGAGGGAGAGAGGTTGTAGATGTGCTTTACCTTTTTAATTACACTTGGTCTCAAAACAAACAAACAAACAAACAAACAAATTCTAGCATTCTTCCTTTTGCTGAAGATCCTAAGGCGTGATTGGAGAACAGAACACTTACAAGGAGAATAAAGCAATTAGGTAGGCTTCAGTCAGTCAAGACTCTCTGGTACTCTCACTCAATGGTTGGAAAAATTATAAATATCACTGCCTATTGGACATCTCTTTTGGATGCCTCACAGATACTCGGCATGTCTGCAACTGAATTTATTTCTCTTCCCTTTCACAATGAACAATATAATCATCTCTATCATTGCCAAACCCAGCAACTTGGGAGTTAGTTCAAAATTTTTCTTCTAGTTCAACTCTCATAGTACACCCAACACCAACCCTGTAAATTCCATTTCCTTAATTTATTGGGGAGCCATACATTCCATTCTATTCATGTTGTCTCTGACTTGATTCTGATCCTTATTTTTCACAGCAGAATTACAGCAACAGTTTCCTAACTGGTCTCTTTTGTCTAGAACCAGGTCTTATATATAAACCATCCCCTTCAGTAATGACAGACTAACTTTCTAAATTAGAGATTTGACCAAATTATTCTCCTGTTAAGAATTTGGTAATGCTTCCCAGGGCTTCCAAGTCACAGTATCTTAGCAGATATGATTTTGTTTTCTGCCCCCACATCTACCTTCAATCAAGCCTCATTAGCCATACCCTGAAGCATGACCTTTGCTTTGTCCATATCATATTGTTTCATGCTTCTGGACTTTCACATATGATGCTGTCATAGCCTGGGAAATTCTTTTCCCCCTTCTATGCCTGGCTAACCATTGTTTAGTCTTCAAATTTCAGCTCTATTGCCATCTCTTTCTAAAAGACTTCTTGATGTCTATTCATTTTATTGTCACTTGCTTGAGATCAGAGAATGCCCTGTGTACATAGTTACTGTATTCATAAATCCTAATTAATCCTAATCTTAATGTTTTCCTGTGTATCTCTAGATTCTAATAGCTATGGAGACATAACCTAGTATTCACTAATTCAACTTCTTCCGAATGGATGAATCAGCCCATTTAATACAGTGGCCATGTCAGAAGAGTAGAGTCATACCCTGACTGGATGGAATGAGACAAGGAGCCAAACTCTAAAGGCATTTCCTATGAAGGCATTGGGGTGACAACTTAAGGAGGCAAAAGGGAACAAACTGAAAAAGAATGAGAAGGAAGAAGAGCAAAAAGTTCAGGATAAATCTTATAAAAATAGTGTTCTAGCCAAGGGTTGACATACCCACTAGTTATGGGAGCACCCTCAAAGTTATAGGATTACAGCGGACACTATGGTATTTTGCATTGTTTAAGAGAAAAGGAATAGTGCAAAGGCAAGAGTGTTTAAAGAACACACAAAAGGCCAGTTTGGCAGGAGCAGAGTGAGTGAGGGTGTTGGGCATTGAATTGTACCCCCTCAAATTTCACATATTGCAACCCTAACCTTCAGCACATCAGAATGCCACTGCATCTGGAGACAGGGCCTTTTAAGAGATGATTAGGTTAAAATGAGGTCATCAGGATGGGCTCTAATCCTGTCTGACTGGCATCCTGACAAGAAGAGAAAATTTGGACATACACCACACTGGAGGAAAAAATCACATGAAGAATACTGCAAAAATGTGAACACCTACCAGCCAAGAAGGAACACCTCAGAAGAAACAAAACCCAATGGAACTTTGATCTTGGGTTTCCAGCTTCCAGAACTGTGAGAAAATTTCTGTTGTTTCAGACACCCATTCTGTGGTATTCTGTTACGGTGCCCTAGCAAATTAATACAGAGGAGAAGAGTAGTAGATCTGGAGAGCAAATGACAGGCATTTGAGCAGAGGGTGTGGGGGAAAATTATGTTGTGTGGCTCTATAGGTCATTGTAAGGAGTTAAGATGAATATTATCATCTGACTTTTACCTTCATGGAGATTGGGAACTGACAATCCAGGAGTCACACTGATAAGGCATTCAAAGTTGTCAACTGTGTAGGAGAGAAGGACATTGGGGATGCTTCCTTTTTTCCATTTAACACCTGTAAAAAAATGAGATCCAAGGTGAGAAAACAGGATCCCAAAGTGACCTGTCCAAGATGACAGAGTAATTGTGTAGTTATCCTGGAATAAGAATCAGGCATCCCGTACCCTTTACTACTTTGTGCTTGGAGAGAGCTGCATTTGGCTCCTCAAGTAAACAATGCAAGTTCAATTGCGTAATATTTGGGGGAGGCTGGATGTATTTGTGTGAGCAGATATCAACACTTGAGTGAGTTATGGTAGCCATGGAATATTCTGTGATACTCTCAGCTGCCCATCCATATCTCTGTGACTCAAGGACACATAGCTTAAAAGACTGGCAGGAACAAGTGGAAATTATTCATGGGCTCTAGTCACAGACTGTGTTTCCACAGATGTCCTTCATGGTGGATCATTTCATTGATAGAATAATTTTCAGAGATGACAATAGCAATGGCTGATCTCTAAACTGTTCTCCAACATGCTAGGACAATGAAGATTTCTGATTTTAGTTTAATAAAGATTCTGTGTATGTGTGTGTATGTATACATATATATGTATATATACACCAACATATGTAATTTGTGTAATACATATACAACATGTACATATATTATGTGTATATACTCTATCATATACATGTTATATATTTCTATATATAATAGAGAAATATCAAACAAAGATAATAAAGTATGTTTAACTGCATAAATATGCTCAGTTAAGTCTGAAGAATGTTGCATAGAGGTCTGAGTTTAAATCCCAATTCTGGTTCTTAACTAACTACATGAACTTGGAAGCATTACTGAACCTCATCAAGGTTCAATTTCCTCATCTGAAAAATAGGATAATAATCCTATTATTATCTAGCTCATAGGGTTGTGACTAGATCAGAGCAGATACTTGGCATCAGTCTCTTAAGACAAAGCCTGTGTCACAGTAAGTGTTCAATTAGGTTAGCTTATTTTCATTAAATTTTTTTTCTCTTCTGCTTGCCTTGGTTTTAATTTCCTCTTCTTTTTCTAGTTTCCTAAAGTGGAAGCTAAGATCATTGATTTGATCTTTCTTCATTTCTAATGTAGACATTCGATGCTATATTTTCCCTAAGCACTGGCCCCATTACTTTCACTCCACAAATTTGATATATTGTTTTTATTTTCATTCAGACCAAAACACTTTCTAGTATTTTTTGTGTGATTTTTCTCTTTGAACCATGGGTCAATTTCCAAATATTTGGAGAGTTTTACAGGTATATATTTCTGGTATTGAGTTCTAGCTTAATTTTCTTATGGCCAGAGAACATATTTTGTATAATGTTAATCCCCTTAAATTTATTGAGAATTGTTTTATGGCTCATAATAATGTCTACTTTATTTTATTGAATGCTCTATATGCCCTTGAGAATAACATGTATTCTGATATTGTTGGATGGAGTGCTCTATAAATGCTAATTAGGTCAGCTGTTCTAGTGGCCAAGTATTCTGTATCCTCACTGATTTACTGTCTACTTTTGCTATCACTGAGAATAAAGAGTTGAAATTTCCCACTATAATTATTAGAACCATAAAATGTCAGATACTAAAACAGTCACTCCAGAATTTCTTTGATTAGAGTTTGTATGGTATATCTTTTTGCCATTCTTTTTTTTAAATTATTAAAATCTATTTGATGGCGCACCTGAGTGGCTCAGTGGTTAAGCCTCTGCCTTCGGCTCAGGTCATGGTCTCAGGGTCCTGGGATCGAGCCCCGCATTGGGCTCTTTGCTCAGCGGGGAGCCTGCTTCTCCATCTCTCTGCCTGCCTCTCTGCCTACCTGTGATCTCTGTCAAGTAAATGAATAAAATCTTTAAGAAAAAAAATAAAATCTATTTGTTAAGTGGTATCTTTCAGACATCATACATGTGGCTATTGCCTTTTTATCCAATCCAATAATATCAGTCATTTAATTCAGGTACCTAAACTTTTTACAATTAATGTAGTTATCGATATTATTGGTTTTAAATCTTCCATATTGCTATTTGCTATTCATTTATCTTTTCTTGTTTATTCTTTCCATTATTTTTTGTATTAGATGAGTATTTTTATTATTGTTTAATTTTTACTATTGGCTGATTAGCTATAACTTTTTAACTTTTTTTAGCAGTTGCTGTGAGGTTTACATTATATATTTTTTAACTTCTCACAATTTACCATTAAGTAACATTAAAACACTTCACACATAATATAAGAACCTTACGACATTGTATATGTGCAATTCCTGTTTGATCCTTTCTGTTTTGTTGCCATACTTTTCACTTCTATTTACAACATAAAATTCAGAATTCACTGCCTTTTTTTTTTCTTTGAAGAGCTGCCTTGTCTTCTAAAGCGGTTGGAAAATGACAGAAAAAAATCTGTCCTATACTGACCCAAATTTTATCTATTTCTGGTGCTCTTTATTACTTTATATAAACCCAAATTTCTGCCTGTTGTCATTTTTTATCTGTCTAGAGAATTTTCTTTGATATTTGTTGAAGTGAGCATTTGCTGGTAACGAATCCTCTCCCCTTTTGTTTGTCTGAAATTTTTATTTGGCTTAAATTTGGAAAGATATTTTCACTTTTTAAAGAATTCTTTATTGGTGTTTTGTTTTGTTTTGTTTTTGTCTTTTGGTATTTTAGATGTTTCTCTGGCATCTTTTGACTTGAACAGTTTCTGATGAGAAGTATGCCTTCATCCTTTTGTTCTTTTCTATGTAATTTGTCTTTTCCTCCTAGTTGCTTTCAAGATTTTGTCTTCATCACTGTTTCCCCCCCACCAAGCTCATTATGATTTTTTTAACTTTTTGTAAAGTTTGTTTTTTTTCTGCTGAAGATTCATTGAACTTCTTGGATCTTTGGGTTTATTTTTTGCAGTTTAAATCAAATATTGTAATTTTCAGCCATTATTATTTCAAATATTCTGCTCCCCTCTTCTCCTCCTGGAACTTTAATTTCATGTATTTTATGCAAATAATATTATCCCATATATCACTGATTTCTTGTTTATTTTCATCAGTCTTTTTCTGTTTATTTTAGATTTATCTTGCTCTATGTTCAAATTCACTGATATTTTCTTTTATAGTGTCTAATCTGCTATAAATCCATCTAATGTATTTTTTACATCATATACTATATTTTTCTTTTCTAGGAGTTCCATTTGAGTATTTTTATCTTTAAAATTTCCCTTTATCGTGCTCATCTTTTTCCCTACCTTACTTAACATTTAAAGAATATTTATACAAGACATTTTTTATATACTTGCCTGCTGGTTCCAGCACCTTTGTCATTTTGGGGTGTTTTTATATTCTTTGATTTATTCCTGGATTTATGAATTGTGTTGTATTTTTGAATCAATATTAGATTATTTTTTTCCCATCATGTGGTTAAGTTACTTGGAAACAGTTGGATCCTATCCTGTAAGCTTTATTAGAGTGGGTCTAGAGCAGTCCTTAAGCTATGGCTAATTTGCCCCATTAATGAGATAGTGTCCCACTGAGGATTCTACCCAGTGTTCACTGAATTATGACATTTTCATTCTTGCTTTTAGGATAACAAACTAGTCCCAGCCCTGTATGATCTTAAGGGTTTTACCACCTACCCTTTTCTGGTATTTATTTCCCCAGTTTTAGGTAGTTGCTTCCCCTAAATGTGCAGATCATAACTCAGCCAATAATGTGAGGAAACCCTTCTCTGTATCTCTAGAATGCAGCTTTCCTGTGCACAACTTTCTTCTTTTTTGCTACTCACCTTTCAGAGTCTAGCCTCCTGTCTCTCTAAACTTCTATCTCTATCTCCAACTTATCAAGTCTGATGAACTACACTTGTGTCCCCTCTTTCCTGTGCTACAGCTGGAAACTTCCTATATACCAGTAAGCTGGTGAAATCACAGGGTTTTTAGGATGAACAACTTTCCTGATTTAGTCAGGACTATTTCAGTTTTAGCACTGAAAGTCTCATGTTCTGGGAACCCTCTAAGTTCCAGGCAAAGATGGTTGGTCACTCCTAGTCCCATTGTTGCTTTCTTTATTTAGGGGATTGCAGTCCTGTACTAACTTTGGGTCAATATCTGAAAACTGGGACGCGTACACACACACACACACACACACACACACACACACACGTTTCGATATTCTAATTGTTTCAAGTTGTTCCTGTTTCTCCGTTTTGGTCAGAAGAAAAAACCCTGAATTATTTTTGGGTTCATTTATTCTTTTATGTGAAAAATTGAGAAGACAAAAACAAAAAATGGGAAGACCATTTGAGACCTATATTATTATGGTCTTAGATGGTGATGGCCTAGACACAAATGGTGATATATGTGATGGCTATTGGTGGAAGGAGTTGAGCTATATCTGAGAAATGTGTTGAGCAAGACAAGGTCCTAAAACAATTTATGAAATACTTTTTCTAAACTTACTTTGATAATCCAAATAATTATAAACCTAATTACTGTGATTCAGCATATATTCTTGGATCTTGCCCACAAGGTTACATAGATAAGATCCCTAGGGATAAGGACTTTATTGGGCCTCTTCTGAAACACCTAGACAAGAGAAAATGCCCCATTTAAAAAACACCCCATCTTCCCATTGTAAATGACTTAATATACTCAATCCACACGAATATCTCTTATGAGAAATGAGCAAGAGGAACCAAAGCTGAAATAAGAACCAGCCAGGAGACTTAATCATTGTTTTTTTGTTTTATAATGCATAAAGCCTACAAAATAAGAAAGAAAAAAAATGGAAAGTATTAGTTTTATGCACCAATTATGAGCTTCATACGGTGAGTTTTACAGCCATTAGAATGTGGACAGAGATTGAATTTCACTTGTTAAAGGCTCACTTTGCTCTACTGCCCAGTTCATGACCATCAGGCAACAAATTAATTTCCCGTATAAATACTTATCTATGCTGGGCTTGCTCTTGTCCTCTGGCTTTTATTTGTGTTTGACATTTACAACAATACCTTTGTTTGCCTAGCCATCTCCTGTTGTCAACACTGGTTCCAAGTGAGCCCAAAGCTATTAAAGCCACCAGAAACGCTACTAGAGTGAGGAGTCCCAGTTAAAAAAAAAAAAAAGAAAGAAAGAAAAGACGGTTAATATGGAATGTCAGAGAGTTGACATTCCATATTAATGAGATGCCACATTCAGGCATCTCATCTTAGGTAGAAGAGACATGGAAAGTACATTGCCCAGACTGCGGTATGCTTGGCTTTGCCTACTCACTGCCTCTTTATAAGTTGATTAGTTTCCATTATTTAAAAACAAAGAGTTTTAAGGACATAATTCTAACTGTTTCATTTCTTTTGAAAACTCAGCTACTCAGGCAATAATGGCCTATGTCTCTTCGCGGCAGGCAGCTGGGGCTGCGTAGCAGAAGACAGCTTTAGAGCAAACCTGTACTTCCCAGTTGGCCCACAAGCCTCAGCCACTGGTGTTCTTGCCTGGTGCCTACAGAGTTGTAGGCGCCTCCTATTGTCCAAGTTTGGAGAAATCTTTCAAACCTTTGCCCCGTGCATTTTCAAAGGCAGGCTACTCCAACTTACCCCAAAGAGCCTTCTTTGATCTGAACGGCTCAAACAATTCCTTAACCCCCAGATTGTTTAAAAGGTTATTTGATTTCTCTCTTCTATTCTCTGCCAGCCCATTCTCCCCCCAGAGAGTTTGTTCTGTTCTTTTGCTTTAAAAAGGAAAACAAAGTGTGACTACACATCTATTCTCCAAAGACCATAGCTCTTCGAGGCTGAGAGCCAGATGCCTGATTTGTTTTCCATCCAGAGCTGTACATACAGAAAAAGTCCCCGACACAAGGCCATTCTGCCTTTGACCTTCCTAGGGCTGAATGCGCAGCTAGTCAACACTGGAGCTGAAAATAGAACCCAGGACTTTCAAATCATTGTTCTGCTCGCTGGGCCGTGCTTCCTCCCATAAGAACTTGGTTAAACAACGTCCTGTTTTGCAAAAGCAGAAATCATAATATACTATGAGAAACTATACACGGAAGAAACACAGGCCTCACTCTTGGGAAAGACGGCATGGTAGGATAAAAGGAGCGTGAATTCATTTCTAGCACTGCAGCTTGTAGATTGGATTCACTCAAGAAATGTGTGTTGACTCATCGACTTTGTAATGCGTGGCATTTTGAACAGGGAGCCCTTGCTGAGTGCCAAGAATGTATTTGCGTGACAACCCACGGAGAGGAAATTGAGGACATTAGAAAGGTTATCATGGCGATGACTGAACGAGTCTATAAAGATGGTCAGGGACCTGGAGTCTGGGTGTGAATTGTCAGCATAGAGCAGCAAGTGTCATAGGGAGAAACTGAGGTCTGGTAACACCGTGATTCTCAGCCTGGTGTATATGTGTGGGCCGTGGAGAGCACAGAAAGCAGATCTGAGCAATAGGAGGGTTGGGAGTAGCTGACACTTTCACAAGCTCCCGGGAAGAGTGCAGAACTCTCTCTCCTGCCACCATTGTGCAGAGGGCCCACCTGTCTTAAGGTCATCACACTGCATTGGTTTTCAGTGAGCTCTCCAAGGGCAGGACTTGCACCTAGCACGCAGCCTGTCCCAGGAGGCAGCAAAGCCAGACTTAGAAACAGACACTCTGAGTTTGAGTCCTGGCTCAACAGTGCATCAGCTGCGAGACTCTGGACAAGTGACTTTCCTCTCTGTTTTCTCAATTTTCTCATTTGTAGGACAGAGATAGTAATAATAGCTCTTACCTCAAACTGTCATTATGAAAATTAAGTGAGTTACCACTTGTGAAGTTGTTAGAATGATACTTGGTACATAATATGCATTCATGAAGTGTTAGTTATTAGAGACCAACTGTACGTCATCTACGAATGGTTATTCTAGCTAACAATACAGGATAGTTAGAATACACCAGGTGACTTAAGCACCTTGCATGGATTACCCCACGCAGTTTTAAAAACAGGCCTATGGCACAGCTACTCCTGTTGCTCCATTTTATAGATGAGGCACTGAGGCACAGAAGGGTTGAGAAACTTACTCAAGGCCACACAGCTGGTGAGTGACAGAGGAAAGATTTGAAACTATATGGTCTGATACCACATCTTTCACCAGCATTCTGGCAATGAAGTATAGATTTCCTGGGAGCCACACTGAGGTAAAAGCTGCTTTATGATGTTCCTACAAGGCTCAAATATATTCATTTATTGATACTTTGAAGGTAGAAAAAAAACTACATATGTGAGATGATGGTGGCGAGTGATAAACACATGAGAAATCCAGCTCTTATTAGCCTCATTTAGCATATCAAAAGGTGTTAAAAATAATAATTAGCCCTAGGAACTAAAGAACAAGTAAAGCCAGTCATTTTGACACAACAAATGCAATTTGATATGCAAGTGTCATGCTCTCAGGATAACAGCCATTGAATAAATTAACAAAAGTGCTTATAGGGAACTGGAGTGCCGAGATCTTTTGCTTGTTTCTCCACTAAAACGTACTTAGTTATGATATCTTTTACTTACTTACATTCTTTATCTCTGAATAGTTTCCTCAGCTCTAAACATGAAGAGAAATGATGAGATTATTTTTCTCTTCTCCAAATGACTTGAAACATTCTGGTGTTATGGAAAGCAAACCAAACGTGAGGTTGAAAGATAAGGTTTCTGGCTCTGACCTCATTATCAAGTAACTCCCTCTAGAACCCGAAGCAAATCTCCCAGGCTTCCTGGGCTTCCAATTTCTCTCAAAATTTCTCTAAAAGCAGAGCTTTGAAGCCATTGATTGTAAAATTTGTATACCTTTAACAATTTTTGTTTTTCTTCCTGGGAATTTTCATTACAGGGCATACGTTTCCCCATCTCCCAAACATCTATGTTGACCTTTCTAGGAGCAGAGTATTTCACAATTAAAACACACGTTAATTTAATCTTTTCTATTCCCCCTCCTTTTTTCTTCCTCCTCTTTTTCTTTTTTTGTCTTCCTCTTCCTCCTTTCCTTATTTTCCTTCCTCCCTTTCTTCTTCTCCTCCTCCTCCTCCTCCTTCTTCTTCTCCTTCTCCTCCTCCTCCTCCTCCTTCTTCTCTGAAATACTGTCATTGAACTAACAGCTCATCTTAGATTTCAGGCAAAAAACAAAATCCAAACCAAAAGAACATAACATTCATCACCACAAACAATAGCTAAAGCTATTCCAAAGACTTGGCTGATGTGTGCATGGACTTGTGCACTGGAAATAAAAGAAAGAGCACTCAAAGTATCATTACTGCTTCATTTCTTTAAGGTTCAGGCCCTTTTCCTGGGAATGCATTGTATTTTCTCTCTAGTGGCTATGATCCCTGTGTCCCCCCTACCCTTGATGACAGCACTCTATCAGAGACACAACACTCTTAAACACTAAAATGTCCCAATGCATTTGATTCTGCAATCATCTGCATGTATCAGTGACTAATCTGTGTAAAGCCTAGTCATTTCTTTGCAGTCAGTCAGCTGAGAATACCAAGGGGCCCTCCTTTACTCCAGGCATATCCAAGTGGGAGAACAGCTGTTCTTTGTTTCAGGAAAGGATGGGGCAAAGGTTAGCTCATGGGTAGGGTTTCCTGTTTGTAATGTCTGAAACCAAGGGAGGTGCCAACAGTTTGGAAGGTTTTATTAAAGAGGAGATAGTTCTTGCAGAGGTAAAGTTATGACAAAAATAAAATTCCTTTCCCAGTTGATGTCTCAGTACTGCACATGTGCCGAAGACTAATCATACAATTTCCCTGCTACCATCATTCCAAGGCTCCTCCTTCCTTACCAGACAAAGTCCAAACCCTTCAGCACTGTCTAATCTCAGAATTATTTGCAGTTCTATGAACTCACCTTGTTCTGTTGTGCTTGGAATGGCTTTCCCACATGTCCACCTGGACAACCCACCTGCTAAGATTTAGTTAGCTCAGGTCTCATTTCCCCATGGAAGCTTCTGGTAGCATATCAGTTAGGATAAGAGCCTCTTCCTTGTGGTCTCAAAGCATCCCACGTGTCCCTCTCTATCCAAGGGATTCTCAAATCTGGCTGCACAATGGAATCACCAGAAAAGCTATCAAATACGCCAATACCCTGGCCCTGCTCAGGGAGCTTGATCACACTGCTCTGGGTTGGAGTCAGGCTTTTCTATTTAGTGTAATCAGAAAGTTCTAATGTGCATCCAATGTTGTGAACCACTGATTTATCATAAACGTTATGACATATTGTATTAAAAGTTTTGTTGAATTCCCTCCAGATTAAGTTTCTTGAGAACTGGAATTTTTTTTTATAGTGGTATGAATAGCCTCTGAAATTAAAAAAAACATCAAATACTGGCAGTGTTCCCTAAGTAGTGTATGAGGAATGAATGAGTGAATAACACATACACATCCCAACTTTCTACCCACCTATGTTGAAAAGCTCACTAATGCTCATGCAATTGTTTAGCATAAGACATGTGGGAAACAGAAGAATCAATGTGGATCCCAGGTGTCTGGGGACAAAGGATGTAGTTTAAGAGAAGTGTCTGAGAAAACAAAATAAAGCCTAACAGAAAACCTGGCAAATTTTGAATTAATTAAGAGGAGCGATGAAAAAAATAGAACCATGAAATCTGACCTAGGCAGGAACTTTGAGAGAAACTAATGCAAGAGATTTGGGGGCTGGAGATCAGGAGATTGGGAAGAGATTAACTTCTACTTACACAGGATAGAAATACAAGTATGTGGAATCTGTCCAGAAGAGACTTAGCTTTCCCTTAAGACTCAGGGTCCAAGGCCTTGGTGAAGGTATCCTAGCAGCCAGAAAGGGAATCAGTAGAGTGGGAGTGAAGCTTGAGCATCACTAGAATATGTTATACTGTAAATGTTGTTCTACAAATCTATATTTTGTGGGTCATAGTATGTGCTAAGTGATTTACATGTAAACCCATCGAATGTTCAGGCTTAGGCATAGGAAGTAGGCTTCATTATCACCAGTTTTACAGATGAAAATACTGAGGTTTAGGGCAGTTTGGTAAAAGTCTCAAGCTACCTGTAATATAAATAGTAAATGTCGCCTCTAAATGGCCCGTGAGTATCACTGACCTGATGACACCACTAACCTGATGACATCACTGACCTGATGACACCGGTCTGGAATTCCAGGTTCTCAAATCTCAGAAGAGGGCTTTCCCTGTCAAGTCCAGTCTGGGGTCTAGAAGACAGTAGGTGAAGGAACGTCTTGTTGATGGTTGCCTCAAGTGTTTTGATTTTAAAAAGCTCCAACTTGTTTATGCCCAGGATCACTAAGTAGCCTTGAAAGGTGAGCCCACAAAGCTCTCCACTTCTGGATTCCTAGTGAATGTGTTTGCTGGAGGCACATGCTCTTTCTCAGAGGAGGGAAGATGGACAAGAACACTTAGAATTCAACAATTCTACAAGATGGAAGAAGGCTTGGGTGAAAGTTTGGACTGTGGGCTTATCTGGGTGGCTCTGTCAGTTAAATGTTTGACCCTTGATTTCAGTTCAGGTCATGATCGTGGGGTTGTAAGATCAAGCCTCAAGTTGCGCTCAAGCCCTGGGCGTGGAGTCTGCTTAAGATTCTCTCTCTCTCTACCTCTCTCTTCACCCCTCCCCCCTCTAAAAAAAGAGTTTGGACTGTGTGTGTATTTTTTTTAAATGAGTTATCAATGTATTACTTTCATAATATGGGAGTTGGTTATACTCCATATGCTATGTCATCAAAATTTTAGTTTTGAAATATTTGGTTTGCCATTTTAAGGGAATTCCCTTCCTCTGAGTCTCCCTCTTAACTGTTGACAGTCTGTGTTCAGGCAAGTTTCTCTCTTATCTTAATAAACATTTAGTTTCTAAAACATGGTCTGACATTAACTATTAGTCTCACCAATCAGGTTAGTCTGTCTGTGTTATGGTGTGATGATGATGCCTGCAGATTTGTGTTCACTAAAATCAACTTCCCTGATCAATCAACTGTGATGAGTAGTCTGTCTGAATTAGTTCCTGTAGTCACAGCCTTCATGCCAAGCACGTTGGAGCTACTGGCCTTTCCCCCAACCCTGTACGCAATTCCTGTCTGTGGAAACTATAATCATTCTGCTGGAAGAGATGCTTGCTTGGCAGTATGCCAGGAGTAAGTTGGAGTTGGGACATTTCCTTGACTTATTGGGAAATAACCCGGGTTTAAAACTTAGTTAAATCTTGGTTCACATCCTCATTCTGCCATTTTCAAACACTTTCAGGGCCAAGGAGAGCTCACCAAATGTTGGTTTCTTTCCTTGTCTCCCTTTGTTGAGAAACAGTGCACCCTTCTCTCCAGTGGATCATTTCTGTGATGCAATCATATGTATGTCCAGTCAAACACACCCACACAAGAAAGCACACAATTACGGATTTTACTCTCTGCTGCTCTTGGTTTGTTTTCAAGAAGCCAGGATTTCACAAACAACTCATGAGCAGTCTGCATTTCACGGCAGTTTATTATCTCACCTTTCTCCAGAATGTGGATGTTCTATTACCCCTGCCTTTCTGACATGTGAAAAAAATATATTCCTTCTTGCTCCATCTGTGTGGTCCAGTAATGAGTTTAGATGGACATTTTCTCAATAATAAAAAAGAAGGTGACTGTCACTGGCATTTATAACTGACCTTATTTCAGGATTCAGTTGAGCAACTCTTACCTCACTTGCCGGAGAGAGGCAGTGTGTGTCAGTGTGTGTCAGTGTGAGATCTCTCTAGAGGTAGTCAAAGCAAATGGCAGTGCAGTGCCGGACCTGGGGCACGTTCACTCATCTTCTCTGGTCTTGGGCTGATTCTTCTCTGTGAAGGGCAAATGGTGCCCCATGGCGTTTCAAGTCCATTCTTCCTTTCAGATAGCTGAGCCTATTTCTTGCTGATTTATAAGAAAACACATTGACTTGCCCAAAGATAAAAATACGTTAAATGACAAATATTTAACAACTGAACTGGTCTTTCTCAACTCTTTCTCTCTTTTTTATATCTAGGTTATAAAATTATTATAGTGATTACTTTTTCTTTTATTTTTTTAAAGATTATTTATTTATTTATTTATTTGTCAGAGAGAGAGAGAGAGAGAGCGCATGTGGGAGTGAGCACAGGCAGACAGAGTGGCAGGCAGAGGCAGAGGGAGAAACAGGCTCCCTGCCGAGCAAGGAGCCCGATGTGGGACTCCATCCCAGGACGCTGGGATCATGACCTGAGCCGAAGGCAGCTGCTTAACCAAATGAGCCACCCAGGCATCCTGATAGTGATTAGTTTTTCATCACCCACCTAATCCCATAAAACACTTCTCACTATATAAATGCACATGGCCTATTTTCCTGTGGCAATTACTCATTTTGCCCATGGGAATTGGGTCTTTGCTAAAGGCTGGTAAGGGAGGGTGCCGGTTCTTTGCTAGCAGACTTTATTTTTCTCTCTGGGCAAAGGTTTACTATGGCTGACACCAACTCAGCATCATTATTGTCTTCCCCTAAGGAAGAATTACCAACTACTGCTTAGGTGCTCCATACACTGGGGACATATGTCATGAGACTGGGAGAGAAGCAAAATAACATTTACAAGTAGGAATAAATGAGACATGGTAGTTCTCTTTATTGTGCTTCTCATATATTTCTTAGTGTTAACTAGAAGATGCCACATAGTGATCTCATTTCTTCTCCTTTACATTCATGGCCACCTTTCAGAGCAAGTCTTACACTTCTTTTATGACTGATAGCATGGAGGTTCAGATACGTTAATAAATTTCCCATGGTCACCCAGGTCTCTGGATGACAAAGCCTGTGTTAATTTATTAGCATGGTCTCTGCCAGGAGCAGGTAAAGATAAAACTATTCTGGAAATGTGGAGAAACCCTAAAATGACCAACACCATTGAAGCTACCTTGCCAAAATGGTATATTCTGTAGTTCAAAACTTCAGAAAGAGACCTCGTGAACCTGGAAATGACTATGGAAAGATTTGACACTCCTATGTCAAGTGGGTTTTGAATCCTTTTCCCCAGTAGAGTCACAGAAGATGGACATAAATTTGGATGTAATACTTATGGGCACTATTGATGGATCTCATTATGCTCCTGGGTCTGTGCCAAATACCTCATTTACTTATTTACCTAGACAATGCCCCAGGAGATGGTGATTAGTCTCCTACATACATATGTGCACTGAGAATTATAGAGAGGTGTCACTTACCCAAGTGGCAAGACTTGGGAGGACTGAGTCCTAGTCTATCTGTATCTAAAGCAAATTGCTGCTATCGACTACTCAGTAAGTCCTCTGCACAACAAGGAAGAATGAGACTCAAGGAGCCCTGTTCTCACTTCTTCCACTGGGTCTGTGTTTCCATATGGTAAATTAAAGAACTTGTGAGAATCACTATTGTGAATACAGAATGTCCACAACTGACGGTAACAATTATAGGGAAGATCAGCACTGTAAGTTCTCACTGTACTTACATTCATTAAAAATAGAAATTAAAGAGGAAGAAGCCAAAGGGGAAAATCCCTGTCCCAAATGAAGTCATTTGAACAATAGAACAATTTTGCTAATTTTTAGAGGGAACAGAACTGATTAGATATCAGAAATAGAACTATAAAGAGGCCCTCTCCAAAAGCTGCCTCTCTTACAGCATTTCCCTGAAAGATCACTTATTGTTTACTTGAATAGTTTAAAAAATAATAAGGGATAACAAGATCTGCCAAGCTAGATTGATCAGCAGATAAAAGATTCCCAACAATGAGATGTTTTCAGTTGATTGTAGCTTAAAGAAGCCAAATCTAGCAGGTCATCATTAAGGCACTCTATGTAAATATTGCCCTTGGATTTCACAATGACATTTAAGCAATATTGGCCTAATCCAAGTTTGTTTGTCACAGGATGCTAGACTTTCATATCATGGCTTTCACTCCTTAGATGAGAGTTGGTTTTTTTTTTTTAAGATTTTATTTATTTGAGAAAGAGAGAGAACATGAACAGTGGGAGCAGCAGAGAGAGAGGGAGAAGCAGACTCCCTGCAGAGCAAGGAGCCTGATGCAGGGCTGGATCCCAGGACCCTGGGATCATGATCTTGAGCCAAGGGCAGATGCTTAACAAATGGAGACACCTCAGCATCCCATTAGCTGAGAGTTGATGATGACAGTAGGTCTCTTCTTGGAAACGAGGTGAGATTAAAATATATTGTGACATGATATCAGTGGATTAGGAGAGACGGGGTCAGAGATGGGAAATGAATCAGGCTTGATAAACAAGGCTGGCCACTCCTGTTGCAGCTGTGTGGGCTAAAGGGCAGCCAGAGCACTCCCTGGAGTCCTGTAAAGCAGACTGGCCTTGAAGCACCTGCCAGCCCTGCTCATCGCATCACCAGCACGCACATGACTTTTCTGAAATGGCAAAAACAAGAACTTCTGTGTTTGTACCCAGTTTAGAAATGTCACCGGCCCCAACTTCTAATCCAGACCTAACATATATAGATAGGCACTAGGGAAGGTGATGGGCAAACAAATACATTCAATTTTCAGATATATAGAGAGTACCTACAAACACAATAGGCATCACATGACATGTGCTATACAGATGGAGAAGCAGGACAAAACCACTGAAAAATAAACAGCAATGCAAAATGATTCACACTAAGTACAAAAAGAGGAAGAGGCCAAGAGCAAACATGTATGAAGCAATGGCTGACGCCACAGGATTGCTCTCAGAGTTTTGGCCCAGACACTTACACCCAGAGAAATGAAAACTTCCTTAAAAGTGGAATGTTCCAGGGGCGCCTGGGTGGCTCAGTGGGTTAAGCCTCTGCCTTCAGCTCAGGTCATGATCTCAGGGTCCTGGGATCGAGCCCTGCATGGAGCCCTGCATTGGGCTCTCTGCTCAGCAGGGAGCCTGCTTCCCTTCCTCTCTCTGCCTACTTGTGATCTCTGTCTGTCAAATAAATAAATAAAATCTTTAAAAAAAAAGTGGAATGTGCCAGATAGTGGGGTTTTTCTGAGATTAATCTAAATCTAACGATGGCTTAGACATAAAAACGTAACAAAACAAAATTGGACCTCTCGAAAGAAGGAAGGAAGGAAGGGAGGAAGAAAGAAAGATTTCACCCACTTAATCCCACAAAGGTAGCACCATGCAAGGTTTTAGAAGAATTAGTTCAAATATATTTTCTGTTTTCTATTGGCTTTTTAATCCAAGACCCATACAACATTTTTTATAGGAATCAATTATATAATCAATTGGAATAAGTTTCTAGGAATCAATCCAGTAGAAGGCAATATTCACTAGCTCTTATACACATAAGAAGAAAATGTAGTTCAGAGACTCTTATTTAGGTGACCCAGGAGTAGAATAGCAAAATTCAGGTGTCTTGATTCTGTATGGCCTCCCTAATCTTTGTGATGACTCTCAACTTGGCTGTTCCTGTGCAAAAGTTACAGGATTTTCAAAAGGAAGAAATAAATGTTAAATTACCGTAATAACCTAATCCTTGGTTGGCTGCTACCAAGAACAGACCTAAGGAAGACATAAAGAACATGCCTTGTAACTTTCTAAATGGCAACAAGAATTTAGAGCCCCCTCCTTATTTGCATTTGTAGGTCAGGGCATGAAGATATTGATTGCTGTGCAGCAGGGAATTTCCTGCCTGCTTCCAAAAGAGCACATTCTGCAAGGCTGATATTCCAGGAATAGAGCGTTACACCTTGGAGTTTCCCTAAATCTAAAAAGAAAGTATCGCTTTCAAACTTCCTTGTTCTAAATAACTTAGTCTAACATCCCTAAAAAGATGGATCTCCTGTATGTGTTAAGAATTTGATATCTTCACTTTCTCTAGGTTCCCTCCACCTTTCTCTCCTAATCACATCCTCAAGTGGTTGTTGTCATCACTTTTTTTTTTTTAGAGTGCCATCCCTTTCTCCTGACTGTCCACATGGATCAACTGCCTCACACATGGGATGTTTCTAACATCACTGGCAGAAACCAACTCCAGTTGAATTAGAAATTTGGATTGCCTTTCCTGCTAATATTAACTGTTCTTAAAATATCTCTCAAGTGGTAGTCACGTGTCTGTAAATTCTGTATCAGAGGGAGAAATCTAGAGGTAGAGCCCATGTCCTATCCCCCTTTAAACGTGGTGGGTTTTTGTGACTACCTTGACAATAGAATGCTGGAAAGAAAATCCTTGGTGACCTCCGATGCGAGCTAGGAAAGTCCATGCAGCCTCTGCCAGTGTCTCTGAGATAGTCACCCTGAGAGTTTTGTCTCCTGTAAGAAGTTCACCTGCCCTGTGTCTACCACTTGGAAAGACCACATAGAAATACCAAATTGCGAAAGTGGTGAAAACTCACACAAGGGGCTTCATTTGTACCTAGATTCCATTTAGAGGATAAGATTCTAAACCTTGAACCTAAGCCTAATGAGACATAGGGGAGTCCGGGAAGGAGTAAATTTATGGATGTGTTTTGCATGTGGGAGAAATGTAAATAATTTGTGGCCAGTAAGTACACTTGGAATTTTAAACCATGTTTGCAATTTTTTTGACGCTCCTTCCAGACGTCTGAGTGGCTCAGTCATTAGATGTCTGCCTTTCACTTGGGTCAAAATCCCAGAGTCCTGTGATCCAGCCCACCTCAGGCTCCCTGATGGGCGGGAAGCCTGCTTCTCCCCCTGCTCTCCCTCTCTCACTGTGTCTCTCTCTGTCAAATAAATAAATAAAATCTGGGACGCCTGGGTGGCTCAGTTGGTTAAGCGGCTGCCTTCGGCTCAGGTCATGATCCCAGCATCCTGGGATCGAGTCCCACATCGGGCTCCTTGCTTGGCAGGGAGCCTGCTTCTCCCTCTGCCTCTGCCTGCCTCTCTGTCTGCCTGTGCTCGCTCTCTCTCTCTCTCTCTAACTAATAAATAAATAAAATCTTAAAATAAATAAATAAATAAATAAAATCTAATTCCTCTCCCCTTGAATATGGACTAGACTTACTAACTCATTTCTAAAACATAAAATAGAGCTGATGCTACATTACTCTTAAGCCCAGCTCTTAAAAGATAATACAACTTCATCCAGGCTCCCTCTTGGAACACTCATCCTTGCAACCCCCACCGTGGTACGAGAAAGCTCAGGTCAAATGGACAGTCCCCAATGCAAATGAACCAAGGCCCCAGCCACCTATTATTATAAGTAAGTTTGTTTTTGTTTTTTGTTTTTGTTTTGTTTTGTTTTGGTTTGGTTTCTGGTCTTCTTTTAAAACAGAGACACATTCGTTTTGCCATGGTTGCTTTTGTTCTACACAACAGAGCTAAGTCGTTGTGACAGAGACCATACGGCTCACAAAGCATAAAATACCGCTATATCGTCCTTTACAGAAAATGTTTGGTGACTCCTGACTTAGATCACTGAAGGTCCTTTCCTTAGTGAACTCATAGTATATCATAATTAGGAATTATGACAGACAGGTACGAGCTAAAACCCATCTCTATTATGTAGGTGTGATCTTGGGAGACTCTCTTAACTTCTCTGAATCTTAAGCGTGACAAAAACTTGAGAATCGTTAAGACCTCTGTCTTAATTGATAAATGCTAAATATACTGACACATTAAAAAAAAGACGATTAATATGTGAAAAGTTTTACCAACATTTTAAAATTAGAGCCAAATTGAGGAGATCATATAATTAGAGGCAGAGAAAACAAATGATGCCAAATATTTTAACAAAAGATCATAACAGGCACATGAGAAGCAAACAGTAGCAGCTGCGGTTACGTGTGAGATATGAGTGGGAATCCATGGTCAGTGAAAGCTCAGGTCGTGAATTTCCTTCTGTAGGCCAGATTTTTATAGAAAAATCCTACAGGCAGAGATGACTTCACAGGAAACAGTTTTCCAAAACTAATTTCTGATCAATTAGATGCCAAAATTTGAAGAAAGAGCTCTTGGTTGCCTCGAGCTAAAAGAATAATCATATTTTTCCACACTGTAACTGAATATTTTTCTCTGGGAATATGAATAAATATAGAATCCTAAAGGCAAAGCGATTTGACCGGGTTAAAAGTACTATTTTCTCATGTCTACAGACAGTCCAAGAAACTATCGGCAAGTCAGTGCTTTCGTCATTCCAGCCACAAAGATTTAATATGCTGGGGGGTCAGGATTCTAAAAATTGATCTAAGTAACTGAACTGTTTCAGTTCCTCGGAGAGGCGAACAGTTCCACTTCTTGGGGAAGCATGAGAATGTGTTTTGGGGGATCTACTTCCTTTTGGTATCCTTGCTGGGAGACCTATCCGCAGTGCGAGCGCCGCAGAGTCACAGGTCACCTCAGCTCCCAGATGACGCAGGTCAGCTTTGCAGGTATTGGTTGCGTTATCTGTCTATAGTGGGGGTGGGGGGGAGTGGGGTGAGGACCGGAAGTGTGGGCGGGGCTCTTCCCAGAAGAAGGAAGTGTGGGCTCGTCCCAGGTAAGAGATGAGGCTGGGGCTTGGTGAGGCCAGTTGAATGGGAGTCCACTGAACGCCACGTCAGACGGCTGTGTGGATTCTGGTTGTCTTCACTCGAGTCTCTTCTCTTCCCTGTCACACACATAAAGGGCAGTGAAATGCCAGCCTGACACAACTGAAAGGGCTGGAGATAGGAAACTCTAAAAGAAGATAATGAACAGACACATGTGGAACTGACTGGAGGCCCTGGATAGCATACTTTTACGTTCCTGTTTAACCTTTTAACTAGAGAAATGTACGATTGAATAGAAACGTCTGCTAGAAAAAAAGAAAAGAGAAAGAGAGAAAGAAGGAAGAAAGGAAGGGGTGGGAAGGAGGGAAGGAGAGAGAGAGAAGAAGGGAAGGGAAAGGAAAAGGGAAGGATTTTGCCCTAAATCCTTTGGGCACATTTTTAGTTTTGTATCGTTTCATTGCAGTAATTCATTAAAGAAATCACAGAACCTAAAGATGGAAAGTTCTTAGAGATACTTTGTCCAAATCTGGACTCATGCAGAACTCCTCTGTGTAACTACTAAGATAGACCCATTTATTCACCCAACAATATTTTTTTAGCATGATCTGTTCCAGGTATTGATCTAAGCAAAGGGCTGAACAAAAGAAACTAATATCTTTGACTTCATGGAATCTGCTTATATTCTAGGACCTGTGCTTGGACATAGCCAGTGATCAAGAGCTGTTAGTTTAGATGGGAATGAGTTGGTTTCTGAGATGTTTATCTATTAACAAATTTTCCTGGGGCAGAGTTTTAAGCATTTTATGAATATTAACTCATATGATGGTCTTAATAAGACTATAAGGTAGATATCATCATCATCATCATCATCATTCCTCTTCTTCAGATAAGCAAATTAAGGCACAAAGAGTTTGAGGAATGCCCAAGACCACATCGCTGGTAAGCAACAGGGACAGGAATTAAACCCAGCAGTTGGCTTTTGAATCTAGGTTCTTAACCAGTAGGCCATGCTGCTAATATTTGGCTAGCTTAAATTTTTGTCTTGGTTCTATTTTTTCCCTGATATTGATATCCCTTACCCTAAAATGTTTAGCACATTTCTATCTGACTCTGGGGATCTTCTACTGTGTACTCTAATCCACTGTATACAATCAAAGATGATGTCTGACTCTTGAATTTCACGGTTGTATAGGATAAGACAGCACCTCCTTAAAAGGTATTGGCCCCACTGTTCCTGCCACTCCCACTGCCTGTATAAAAAGGTGGAACCTGCACATACTAGACAGTCAGTAAGTGACAAATCTGCTACTAACTCATAACTTTCTGACTCACTGGTACCTGAAAGTTCACAGTTTAGCTTCCTCCTTCTAGTGCAGGCCTATTCTCTAGGAGAGGAAGCCAATCAGGCTTTGTTGGACAAGTTTTCAAAAATTTTCCCTAAAAACAGGTTTTAAGAAGTGGGAGAGGACCTCATAGGGCTGAGCAGACAGACATTGTCATCGCTAACAATGGCAAAGGGGAGAAGAACAGATGAGGAAGTTGGGAACATAGAAAAACTCACTCAAGTGGGGCCGTTTGAAGGCTGCTTTCCACAGGCACCCAAGCAATTATCCAGTCCCTTGCTATGACGTGCAGAAATAAAACAACCCTGCTGTTCCAAGGTGGAATGAGAAGTAAGGGGAGTTAGATAAAGTTTCAATAGGTCTAAGTACTTTTAAAGTTTTTCTGAGCCAACTCATAAATTGGTTTAATCCTATGCTTGAAAGGAATTTAAAGTATATCATTTCTCCTTTCAAATGAAATAATCTCAAAATAACTTTAATATCAAACCCCAGTGATTTCTGGATTATTGCTCATGACTCCTCATTCTGTCATTAATGGGATTAATCCAGGCAATTTTCTTTACTAGTTTACTGGGTTCACGGTTCTCTGCCAATGAGCCTCAGCCAAGGTGACTTTCTTTCTCTTAACCAGTCCTCCTACCTGCAGATTTGGTCCACGGAAAGTGTAATTCCTTTTGCATCCCCTGTTTTGCTTCTGTCTTTCCAAACAAGAGGCTCTGCCCTACATAGAATTGCTTACCGCTTCTGTTCATGCAAAGTCTCCCTTAAAACTGTCTTCTTTGCAAGACATCCTCCGGGTGTTCTAAGCACAACTTGCAACTGCTCCCCTATCTGGTGCTGCTCCCCCCCGCCCCCAGCTCAGTCCTGCCCACAGAGCCATTACTTAAACTAGTAAACCAGTTACCTCAAGGAATATTTCCATGCAGAATGGTGGTCATAGCTCTTTTAAAACCAATCCAGTTGTAATAGCCAATGTGTAAGCATCTGGAAAGCAAGAACAATAGCTACTCAACACCAGTATTCCAAAGACTATTTGCCTGAGCTTGTGAAAGAGGGTGTCCTTTAAAAAATTTTCCCACTACAATAGTACTTAATTGCTTTTTCAACTAAATCTTGGGAGAACCATACACACCTGCAAGAAAGGTTTTTGAAATTAGTAAAGTTTGGATTTCTTGACATCCCTCCATGAAACATTACTTTTCCTAAGATAAAGAAAACTGGGTAAAAATAATTTGGGACATTTGCCACAATCTTGCAAAAAAAATCTGTCTCCGAATTTGAGTCTTGGGATCAAACACAGATACTGACAACCAGGTGGGTTCTTATTTCATCCAAATGATTTGTTTTTCTTTTTCCTGGATGGATACTTTTAAGTATCTGCTGGTTATTAGTCAGGAAAGAAGTGTGTTTTAGGCTATTAACTTAAAAAAAAAAAAAAAAAAAGGAGGATGTTTCTTTTGAATTTTCCCCAAATGCTTTGGATGGGCTTCTATTGCATTATTGGTTGAGAATATTCTTACCATGATAATCCACTTTTAGTAGCCTCATTTACATTAGCTATCACTCCAGAGAGCCATAGTAACAGGCCGCTGAATTACCCTAGAGAAATTACTCTTGAAAGTAATCATTGTGAATGAATTTTCATCACTTGCTCTCATCGTTTCATGCTGTTTTGTCTCTCTTTTTTTTGCCTGTGATAAAAGTTAAGCATAAAGAGGCCTTTTGTTATTATCTCATTTTCTTTAGAAAACTTAGTCTTTATCATAGCAGCCTGTTTCTATAGACAACCAAAGGGTATCTCTCTCTCTCTCTTTCACACACACACAGAGTTGTTGAAATGCATTTCATTTTCTTGTGGTGAACATTGTTTTGTTTTACCCTAATCTACAGTATCTCATGTAAATTTGGTTTTCATATGACCTAATTGGTTCAAGGTTTATGTTTTAAGTATAGGGGCTTGGATTTTTAAGTCAGAGAACTGTGTTGAATTTGTTTTAAGTTACCAACACCAGAAAAAAAAAATTGAAATTTTAAACTCTTGGAAAAAAAAAAAACCCAACCCAGAATAAATAAAGAAGTAATAGTAATAAAAAACATTTAGTAAGTACTTACTCAAGGCCAGGTCTTATTTTAACAGATGCTTAAAAGAGATTTTTGTTGCTGCCATTTGTCAGTTTTACATCTTTTTATTTTCTCTCATGACTTTGGTGCAGCAATTTTTGTTACTTTCTCTATTTTCCAGATGAGGAAATAGAATTTCAAAGGATAGGTAACTTGTCCAAACTCACACAGCTATCAATAGTGGTTCCAGAATTATAACCCAGGAGATCTGATTTCTTAATCTTTCTATTTTATTGCATTGTATCATGTGGAAACTACTAAAGAATATGAAAGTGAATGGAAAAAATGATTAAAATTCTATTTAGCTACTATTTTATGTGAGATAATAAAGCAACAGAGAATGACTGACCTAGTTGTTGAACTGTTGAAAAGGTTTCTCCCAAGATAAAATTTTCCATCTATTAAAAATGAAATTAGGTTTCCTCCTGGTGCCTACAAGTTGGAAGGTTTGGATTTTTGTTTGTTTGTTTTTGCTTTTCATTGAAAATATCTAAAGAATGGGCCAACCAGGAGATAACCACTGGGGGAAATAGGCACCAACAGCTGTTTTGTTTACCAAAAACATTTGTGTTCAGGGTCATATTCAGCAGCCTGAAGTCAGAGTTTTGTAGGTCGAGAAACTGGTAAAAATTTCCACCAGGCTCAATTTTTAAAATTTAAACTTAGAGTGATAAAAAGCAATTACAGATCTTATCCTTTTTCATGATTAAATTTGATTATCAATTGTGTTTCTGGATGTTCGTTCTATAGTTAATCCCTTCAACAGACAGCTGTTGACACCTCCTATGTGCCACTCTCTATTGAGCCCCCAAGAACATGGCAGTAAACAGACCAGATGACCAGCTCTCAGAGATTTTATGCCACAGAGGGAAAAGGACAAGTGGAAAAAAAATTATGTAACATAACATTAGGAAGTAGTAAATTCAACAAAAAAAATTATAAAGCTGTATAAAGGGACAGAGATCTGGTAATCAGTGACATTCAAGGGTCTACTTTGGGGAGATCACAGAACCAATATAAAAGAGTTGTGCGACACTTAGTATGAGGCACAGAAGAGCCTTTTCTGTATGTTTTTAAGGTTTGAATGTGGGCATCTCATTTTTTTTAAAATTTTATTTATTTATTTATTTTTCTTTCTTTTTTTTTTCTTTAAGCTTTTTTATTTAAACATATAATGTAACCCCACCACCCTCTCCCAACCCCCCTCCCCCCCACCCCCTCAGTTTGTTTTATGACATTAAGAGTCTCTTTTGGTTTGTCTCCCTCCCGATCCCATCTTGTTTCATTTTTTCTTTTCCTACCACCTTAACCCCCACCCCCGTTGCATCTCCACTTCCTCATATCAGGGAGATCATGTGATAGTTGTCTTTCTCTGATTGACTTATTTCACTAAGCATAATATGCTCTAGTTCCATCTATGTCGTCGCAAATGGTAAGATTTCATTTCTTTTGATGGCTGCATAGTATTCCATTGTATATATATATATACCACCTCTTCTTTATCCATTCATCTGTGGATGGACATCTAGGTTCTTTCCATAACTTGGCTATTGTGGACATTGCTGCTATAAACATTCGGGT
>ML107872.1:11986-26218 GCA_003697995.1 Taxidea taxus jeffersonii | reverse complement strand
TATATATATATATACCACCTCTTCTTTATCCATTCATCTGTGGATGGACATCTAGGTTCTTTCCATAACTTGGCTATTGTGGACATTGCTGCTATAAACATTCGGGTACACGTGCCCCTTCGGATCACTACGTTTGTATCTTTAGGGTAAATACCCAGTAGTGCAATATGCTGGGTCATAAGGTAGCTCAATTTTCAATTTTTTGAGGAACCTCCATGCTGTTTTCCAGAGTGGTTGCACCAGCTTGCATTCCCACCAATTCACTTTTAATTGCCAGCCCCCTCCCCACATGTTGTTCTTTTTTTTTTTTTTTTAAAGATTTTATTTATTTATTTGACAGACAGAGATCACAAGTAGGCAGAGAGGCAGGCAGAGAGAGAGAGAGAGGAGGAAGCAGGCTCCCTGCCAAGCAGAGAGCCCGATGTGGGGCTCGATGTGGGGCTCGATCCCAGGACCCTGGGATCATGACCTGAGCCGAAGGCAGAGGCTTAACCCACTGAACCATCCAGGCGCCCCGCCCACATGTTGTTCTTTTAAAACTCCATTCAGAGAGCGAGTTAATGGTTGCTTTGTGAAAGGCTGAAATTTTTTTAAATGTATAGTTATTTTATTGTCCACATCTGGAAAAAGAAACACAATTAAACCAAATATTTGTGAATTCTTTTTCACTTTACAAATATTGCGAAGATTCCAAGATACTTTGATGCAACATTTGATATTTTTCCTTTTCCAAGTATTCGTTTGTGAACCGCTGTCTGAGAGGAGACTGGATTTTTCTCTCACTGTTTTCAGGAAGAAGCTGCGTTGACACATATCTTGCTGCTCAAGACAAAATTAGTATGATGTCAGAATTAATGTTAAAAATATTCTCTGGCCTATATATATTAATACTCACCTTAAAAACTAGTCATTTGTAAAATTGGGTGACAGGTCCCAAACTTTGTCTTCCATCCAGGCCCGGGTTCTGTAGCCCTCCTGGCATCGGCTCCTCTCTCCTTGGGGCTGGGCACCTGATCCAGGGCAGCCCAGTGAAACCTAATGCCAGGCTTTGGGCTGCATCATGAGGAGAGGAAATACTAAGATGGTATTATGAGCCCAGGGCTGCCAACAGCTATTTTGCCACTTTGCTGGGGAGAACCCATCTGAAAAAGAATCCAGTGGAACGGGAAGCATGTTAAAGAGGTAGGGAGGGAGGTGCCAAGTTCTGTAACATTGCCTGGTTCTTGGATCCAACACTAGTTTTGCTCTCAGTTCTCTGAGCTCATAATTCCTTGCCATTTGATCTGGGTTTAGGTCACTTGCAGCTAAAAGACTCCTAATGAAATAGTCAGGGAAGACCACAGAATAGTAGTCAAGAAGTCAGAGCAGAATGGAGCAGAAAGACCTAGGTAATCAATGGCTTGGCAATCACACAGCTGTGTATCTTCAGATGACCAGACCAGGAACAAAAACACCTGCCTGATTCTGAGCCTAGGGTAGGGGCTGCTTGTCCTCTGGCTTTTTATTTTCTGCCTCATCAGTGGCTCTGAGATTGCAGATATCTTTCTAGAGCTCCAGTGTAGCTGCAGAGAAAATCTGTAGAGGTACATACAATCTGGTCTTGGCCAGAGCAAAAATAAGAAAAACTAGGATTCTTAGGAGATTCTTGCCATCCCTGTCAGCTATCTGATCCATAAAAAGATTTTAGGACAAGATAGAGTTTCTGCTACTTTATACATGGGATCATCAATAAGCATTTTAAGCTTTCTGAGCTTATTTTTCTCCTTGATGAAATGGAGGAAAGTTCTACTACTTAATCCTCACAGCTATTATAGTGTTTTCCAGATGGGGGACCTTCTGAGAATAAAGGGTGGGTGATTAGGGCTGTTCCAGGCAGATCAGGACCTGTGGACACCCATTCTTCATTTGGTGCTCCTGGTTCTTTCCTCACGGGATTTTTCACACTTGCCTTCTGCCTTCAATCATCTTTAGAAAACAAGAACATTCTAGATAGCTTCTCTCTCTTTTTGGTGTGTATACAGCTGGCTGCCTCACGGAGCTCTGGTGAGACAGGCATTGCTTTTTATTCACCTTGTCTCAAGGTGAGGCAGGAATGATTTGTGGATGAGGAGCAGACTTAGCCCCCGCCTTGAGTGGGCTTTTCACATGAAACCAAGCAGAAGCGAGGGCCTTTGCTCTTTGCACAGTGCTCCGCCGTCTTCCGGTCTTTCAGATGTCTCCGTGGGCACACCCAGCCTCATTTTCCCCTGCACCATGTAAAGTCTGCGGGCTGATAATTTTCAAAGATAATATATTTTTCACAGTACGTTTAAAAATTATTTTTCTGTATATTTTAATAATACAAATGAATACAATATATATATTTTTAAAATCTGAGGTCGACCTCCAAGTCTTTCCACTGCGGCTTCTGAAGGATATGCTAGTAACAACTGAAGGGACTTCAGCCGTGGGGGTCAATGTCCTGGATTTTGCTCAGGTCTCTGCTTAGAGTGAGGTTCCTCTTCCAAGTCTCCAGCGGCCCAGGCTCAGACACCTGTCACAGAGCCTCCGAGAAGGGCGAAAATGAAAGCGAGGTCCCAGCTTCATTGTCAGCATTCCGTAGAAGCGGCAGCGGGCTGTGTGTGTGATGCCCAGGGTGGAGAATTCCCAGCACCCTCTTCCTCTCCTCCACGAATTTATTTTTTCAGTAAGAATCCTGTCACAACCACAATAATGATCTCTTTCCTGACGCCAAGTTTAAAAAGAAGAAAAATCATACTTTTTAATGATAGCATTGAAGCTTGGAAAAATAGTTCACGTATTAAATTTTTGTGTTTAAAACATGAAAATATTCCAACTTGCAGTTCCTACTCTTGTTTCACTGTTCGATATTTTTGACACAAAAAATTCCAAGCCCTCTCACAGAATGACAGAATTGAAGCAACTCTAGTTCAGTTTCTTTGTCTTTATAATTACTGTATTGTTCTCAAGGATTTTGAATCCGTGATTTGAAAGTGGGAATGCATGATAATGCCCACAGGTTTGTGGGCATTATCACACAGACGAGGGTCATGAACTTGCCCCCAACATGTCCCTGAGTCCATGTGAGTTAGAGACTGATTGTATAGCTGAACTTTTTCCAAAAGAATTTTCATGTCAGATTCAATGTTTATTAAAGGGTCAGTGAGGAAAATGTACTCATTTGAAGCTTATTCATATATTATGCATTTCAGTTGGAACCACAAAAATTATTTAAAAGTTAAACCAAAGAAATATATTTTTTTCAAGGAGGAGTAAAATTACCACCAGTATTGTTTAAATTATGATGCAAACCAATCATGATAACAGACTGGATTATTATTAGTTTCAGATTTTCTACAGACAATGTGGTCCCCAATTGCCAAGACCAGAACTTCACCATGGCTTTGACCTTGGAGCCCTACTGCCAGGAAAAAAATGAGGGTCGGTATTTGAAAGTATTTAAATAATTTAAAATTAACCCAATTTTATTCATCAAATGTCATCTAATAAAGAAATGGATATTGGAAATTTCTTTCACAACTTCTGAGGGATCTTAAGAGTGACTTGTGATAAAATACTCTTGTTGAGCCCTTGAAACCCACAGGATAATGATGCCCCATCCCCCATGAGCAACACATTACCCCCCACCCATGTGCCCATCTCGCAACTCCACATAAACAAATGCTGAATTTTGAGCTATAGTTGATAGGAATATATAACATAGACTGATTAGTGCCCCCTTAGTTCTTGATGTAATTGATAGTGAAGGCTTATAGGTGGTCTGTCTGCTTAATTTTATAGCTACCCAAAGGATTCCATCAGTACTCAGAAGTTCAGTTTGATAATCCCAGCTCAGCCTGAACTTGAACTTCAGCTACAACTGCTGAGGACATGGGTTCTTTGGGTCTTGTTCCACAAAACTAGGAACAAGGAAGTGAGAATGTGAGAATGACATGAAGTGAGAATGACAGTGACTTTGTTTCTCTTACAGGGAAATTCTCTCCCGGTAGTCTTGCTAAAAAGTTGGCCTCCCAAGTTGTGAGATTTCAGGGGGAAGACAAAGGGCCACCTCTGTGTACAGGACACCAAGCAATGGAATCGTGGCGAGGAGAAGAAAGAGAGACACAGTCAAGTAGCACCGGCAGTGAGGTGGCAGCACAGGAGAAAGGGAAGATGTGGAGAGACAGAGCAGGAGAGAGATGTGGACTCGGTAAGCACCAACACTCATGACAACAGCAATACTCATTTGGAAACTAGAACCAGTGTGTAAAGTATACAAATAAAGCCAATGAAGCCCGAAGAATGGAAACCATCCCAACAAGAGAAAGTGGAACCACACAGATGTTTCATGCGAAAACTCAGCCTGTGGTGATGGATGAGACAGCTGAACAAACGAGGAGCAGAGGAACAGCCCAGACCTGGACCTTGCAGGCTCCAGAACTGAAGTCCACACCCTGTGTCAGAAGTAATCAGTGACCAAAGGGAGCTATCTTTGCTGGAAGCACAGAAGTAGGAATGTACCTGATTTTATATTTAACTACATGTTTGGGATCTTACTATTTCTGTAATCAAAACCATAATGTATTAGGTTCAAGCATTTGAAATTGCCAACATGCATTCATTTTTTAACCTGTGAAAACTGCCATTTCATGCGATTTGAATTAATGGATGCAAAGATATTCTAAAGCACACTTTCGAGGTTTGTTTTCAAGTCATATTGGAGATGAAGGGAAACTATGGCCTTTACTAAGATTTCTGCACTCTCCTGGAGCTTGTGATCTATGAATTTGGTGCTGACTGGGGAAGTGGCAGTCCCCAAAGTGTTCAGCCTGCCCCTGGCCCCCTTCCCCGTTCCCCTGGCATGAGAAGAAGCTGGGGAGAATGAGAAGTTCCAAAACTACCTCAGCCAAGGGAGGTGGTCATAGCTTCTGTATGTGTTTATTTCTTCTTATTGGTTTGCTTTTTCTTTCCAACTCATTTGACTTTGGATTCCAGATTTCTTCTTCTCATTGTAAACTAGATTTTGAAATTATTTGGCCCATCTGTTTGCTTCTCTTAAATGAAATGTAAATTGGCTTTTGTTTTACGTTTCAGGTGTTCTAGCTTTGACTCTACTCTTCATCTCCTAAGGCAGTTTAGCTATGGCACGGCATTTTTTGCTGCCAAGAACAGAGAAGTCTTGCTGCTTGGAATCTTTTTCTTTAAGTGAATGTGCATTTTCATGTAAAAAGATCAGGTTTTAGGGGCGCCTGGGTGGCTCAGTGGGTTAAGGCCTCTGCCTTTGGCTCAGGTCATGATCTCAGGGTCCTGGGATCAAGCCCCACATTGGGCTCTCTGCTCAGTGGGGAGCCTGCTTCCTCCTCTCTCTCTGCCTGCCTCTCTGCCTACTTGTGATCTCTGTCTCTCAAATAAACAAAATCTTTAAAAAAAAAAATCAGGTTTTAATAGGTTTGATTTGCTTGCTTCTGATCTTCTGTTCTATTTCTTTTTTCTCATTCTTTTTTGTCCTATGACCCCCCTTATTTATGCTATTATCATATTTCCCTAAAATAGCCCAAGACAAGCCACTATGTGATTCTTTCTCAAAGTTTAAAAAAAAAATGAAATAAAGTAAGAGAGAGAGACGCCTATGGGATCATGCTGATTCCTGTGGGCCCCTTGCATAAATGATCATAGTGCATTAGATAATGACCCTTCATTGGCCAATCAATAATTATTGAGTGCCTCATCTGTGCAGAATACTGTCCATACTATTGTGCGGGTAATGATGGGAACATATTTCATGAGAGACATTGAAATATTCATGGACGTAGACTTCCTTGGCACTTATGCTTTTGAGATCCATTTATAACAGACATGTATTTAGAATGGAAGAAAGCTGGAGACTTTCACAAAGGTTTGATGTAATGCCTTTTTAATGAATCTAACCATTGCGAAATTTGGCATTTATCTCATATCCATCTACTATGTACGTTGGGTGGTACCACACTGTTGAAGGTATGTAGGTAGGAGGTAGACAGTTTATCCCAGGTGGTTAGAGTCCTACTTGACAGAATGTTCTCCACATCCTCCCCACCTCTGTCATACGACCAAGATGTTTTCTTCCTGAGGATGACCTTAAAGCTCACGTTTTCCCATGTAGTTTTTATTACCTGAGAGAGGATGCTTCTCATCTAGCTAAACATTAGAAAGAGCAGCTGATTCCTATCTTCATATGGCAGGAAACAAGGCCATGAGCAATTGTGACACAGGACTGTTTTACTTTGACATAATAGAAGTGGTTTGGGAAGGAGCTAAAAGAAAGGTTATCTGGCACAAACAGGGGTACTGAAAAGAAGGAACAGATGCCAAAGAAGGGAACTGAAGAAATATCAACGAAGCATTCACTTTTGTTGCAATTCAGCTTTTGCCCAACCTGAGCAGGGAAGTTTTGGTGAGCAGTGGAGCAACTTTTTGGAAAGCTTGGGAAAGGTTCTGTCAGCCGTTGAGATGGGGAGGCTCACTGCAGGAGACCAATGCATCCGGGTGTGCCTGAGACATTTCCGGTTTTAACACTAAATGTCCCACATCCCGAATCTCCTCAGCCCCCAGGGAACGCAGGGATGGTTGCTCCTTCTGTCTCACACCCCCAATGCTGAGAACCCCACCATCTGATTCACAAATAACTTTGCTAGGAAATCTGCATGAAAGTCTATCATCATAATAAAGACCAGGTCAAAGAGCTTGGTGTAAATGCAAATTATTTATCTCTTCCTGCATTTTCCCGAGTTTCTGGACCATCTTGGTAGGTTTTTTAGGTTTTGGTGGCATTAGACTTTTCCTCCTGTAGAATGTTACCTCACACTTCTGCACTTGCGATAACTGTTTTGCTTTTTGATTTTAGAAACTGGTTCATTCTAGGAACATCACCTCCCAAAGTTATTGTTTGGTGCCATGTGAGAAGATTCTCTGAGGGCTCTGATAGGGGCTGTGAAGTTGTGACAGAGGTGTCATTCTCACTAAAGTCCAACAGTGAATTTCCACCTATTTCCACGTGGAGATAAGTGTGAAGTGTGGTGGTGACTTCAGGAATGTTAGGTCCTTGGTCCTAAGAAATAAGCAGTTACTGATTTTCTCATGAGAAGCCTCAAATATTCTAAGATGTGCAACACTTTTGTGTGCTTGCCCTTATCCAGACAGGTCTTTGTTTAGTTTATAGTTTATGAAAGATATTAAGCCTAGGTTATAATCTTATATGTTGGTGAGAATCTGTGGCAATACCATAATGTCATTTATAGACTCCATAACTGGAGAACATTTAAAAAAATTAAGTTAAATAACTCACTAAAAAAAGGCAGGCAGGTGAAATAAAATACATTCTATTACTTAATGATATTTGTAATATAGTTTCATACCATTCTAATTCTTTGCTACAAAATAGTCAAGTTCTAATGTCCTTAGCAAGTAAAATGAGAACCTTCATAAATTAGGATTTTGCTCATAAAGTCATCTTTCCACTAACTTGATGAGTAGTGGAGAGAAAATGCATTGTTTTCTTTTGTTTTAAGCTGACTCACAGTTGAAACAAAAGTGGACAAAAAGAGGTATGAAACTCAGTTAAAAGTACATCCAATGTTCGTGGACACAATTACTATTGAATGGAGGTCATCCAAAGTGGAATATTAATATAAGGGTTTAATTTAGGGACATTAAACATTGGACATAAATAGCCAGAAGCTTTTGATCTGTCAAAATAGTCTACTCTTGGTGGTGTTTCTCAGCTGAGCCAAGCACTGAAATATTTGAATAGTGAGATTCAATAACTGAAGTTGGTTGATTTCTGTGTGAAGCATGTAAGGCTTACTGGTTTCTTTCCATGTAAAATTGCATTTTTAAAAAAAATTTTATTTAAGCTTTTTTTATTTAAAGTAAAATTGCATTTAAATCACCCAACAATCTTAAAGGTAGATACAGCTATAATCTCCTCATATTTGCGTCATGAAGCCTAGGTGGTAGGTACTGTGAGGCCCACACCTTCTGAATTAGTGTCTCTGAAGGTGGACCCAGAAATCCTCAATTTTAATAAGTTCCCAGATAATCTTTATGCTATCAGGATGAAATACACATCTAATAATTAACAGTCTGTTATTACCATTAATGGTATTATTACTTTCTTGGTGACCTTCCAGAATTAGGCAGGACCCTAATTTCTCATGTTTCTAAACATGAGAGGAAATTCATCTTAACAGAATGCATATACTATTTGAATATATCTCAGAAGCAGGTTAAATCTCCCTGTACTAATACAAGTACCTTGAAAATTTTCATGACTATTAAGGAACAAAGTATTTCGTCTATAGTCTTCATATATTTTATACATTTGGAATGACCTTAGCAGAAGCTGGAGCTGGGGAGAGAGAAAGTGTAGGAGAGAAAAAGACCATTTTCATTCATGGAAATGCCCAGAAATGCTGTTCCTGGTAAAGTTTATGAAGAAGTAGACACTAAATCACATGAATATCTTTGTAAGAATATCATCCAGGAGTTTCAGTTAAAGCCCAAAAACACATGACACCAAAGAGAGCTTAAGAATAGACACATTGGGAAGATGGTTACCTTAAGGTTAGAGTGTTTTGGCAGAAAAAAAAAAGTGTTCCTTCATGTGGCTTGGAGAAGTAGAGCAAGTATTTTGAAACCAGGGTTTTCACAAATATTTCATAGTGTGGAATAGATTTCTCTTTAAAAAAAACTGAGGTAAATATTTACTGGCCATTTTTTTTCTATAAACATATTTGTCATCATATAAGCCTGAACTTCCACTCTTGGATTTCTGAGCATACCAGTGAGTGCAGAGGGTGTTGTGTTTAATGCTCTCTGTTAAGAATTGCCATTGCCTTCCCTAGAGCAAAGCTCACTGACAACCTGCTTCTCTTCTTCCTCCGGGCAACGTGTCCTTCCTCATGTCTTTCTCTCTCTTCCTCTCCCTCTTTTTCTTTCTCGGGTTCATTTCTCTGAATCTTGCCCTTTCTCTAGGCACACGTCAGTTCCCCATCTCATGTTCCCAGCCCACACTAACCCACAGAAATTTCTCCTTTTTCTGACTTCTCATATTACCAAGTATCTGTGCCAACGGCTTTGGCTCATGGAGATTCTAACACAGAGTGTTGTTTGATTGTATTTGATGTTTTAGTCCAGTTTCTTCAACTAGATCCTAGATGTTTGAGACCCAGAAAGAGACCATATATTACTTTTCAAATTTCCAACAGGGTTCATAACTAATGTTCAAAAATATAGAGTGTTTTGAGTCTCATTGAAGTTTTTCCTCTGCTTTCCCAGTTAAATCTATCCCGTTTGCTATTCTTGGCCAGTCATGCTGATTTTCACCTACAACTCCTCTGATAGGATAAGGGAGAAAAAAGAACTAGTGATCACAATCAAGTTATTCATTTATGGGAGGCGAAGTGTTGAAGAATATTATTAATTCTAACAAAGAATTAAAAAAATAACTAGCTGAACTTACTCTTAAAATGTACTCATATATTTCATATAAAAAAAGTGAAGACGATTGTACTTCAACAAAGCAGGTGGTAATAGCCACCTACCAGCACCTGGATCCCAAATACTATCTGGAGAAGCTACCCGATAGTCAATATAAATTTCAACTCTAGGAAGTAGCCTCTTGAAACATGGCTAGCCAATTTATAAAGATGACTTACCTAGTTAATTTGCCCATTGGTTCTGTTTGACATGAAGACTTTTGGCGTAATGTCAGACATTGCATCCTGACATTAGCCATGTTGGTGAGCGTGAGCTGTGGGATTTATCCATTTATAGTCAAATAATCACTTTTAATAAAAGAGTATTTTACCAAAAGAGAGTGAAGTCCCACAGATAGTGGTGAAGGTTAACGAACAAGCGATCAGCAGGCTACAGGCAATCTTACAGAGTGAGTTCAAGATCCTAGTAGACAACAGGCATTCAGTAAGCATCTGAAACTAGGAAAGGACGCTTTTTCAAGCGTTCATTCTCCAGTGCCTTGAAAAGAGCATATGCTGTGCAGTAAGAGAGCTTTACTTCAAATCCCATTTCTCTACTTTCTGGCTATGAGACCTTGGACAAGATACTTAATGCATTTGAATATTAACTTCCTCATTTGCAAAATACACAGAACAACATTTCAGTGGGTTTTTTAAAGTAATGAGAAGAATCTGTAAGTGCGTGGCAAAAAAGAATTGCAGGTGCTTTTTGAAAGATGTCATTCATGCCTCAGTTATCCTGTATTACACAGGAAGAGACTGGCATGGACACTGTAGAACAAAGATAATTAAAATTCACAATTTGAGGCTCCAAGATCAAGAGATATAACTTAATGGTTAAGAATTAGTCTATGAATTAATCTGAAAAGTTGTGCTTCTCTGTGTTTCTTTCATCAAGGTATCCAACAGTAGCACCTTCCTCTATGAAAAGTGGCCACAAATTATAGTCCTAGAACAAAGGCTCACAATGAGGCAGGCTGGGGACCACCGATAGCCCACATGTGCCACATGTGGGAAAGCTTAGTGGAAAGCACAGGACCCACACTAGGGAGCAGGGGTCCAGAATCCTCCCTGAGACAGCCTCGGCACAGTGCATGCAGCTCTGAAGTCAGGACTCTCCTGGAGCGGTGGGCTGGCCAGAGAAAAGGCTAGAAATTCCACTAGGTGACATCCAGTCATGGTTCACTCTTCTCTCCAAACTTCCTGTGTGCCAGGCAATGTGCTTTATTGCATTTAATCCCTCCAAGAACCCCATGAGGCAGGTGTTGCTAGTATCTTCAAATTACAGATGAGTAAACTGAGGAACAGAGCGGTTATGTTATGGTCCCAGGGCACAGGCCTAGGAAAATCTCAGTAAAAGCTGAGACTGGGTGGTCTGAATCCATAGGCTTCTTTCTTAGATGCTTTTAAAAGCAAAACACACTAGATACATTTGCAAGGGCACCTTCAAGCTGCCTCATGGATCTGGGATGGAGAGGCAGGTGTAGGAAGGGAAGGACACCTCGGTCAGATAGCCAGCCCTGGGTAATTTTGTCAGTCTGGTATGCTGCTGAAATGGCATGGAATCTGCTCCGAGACGGATGCGGACAACAATGTCTGGTGATAAGAACTGCTGTACGTGCAGTTGTGTCCCAGTGAAAGGGTGGGCTGTCTATTTCCAGGGCCTGGGGGCTGCTCTCCCGGACTTGACCCAGATACGCACCAGACATGGGAGCACAGGTGCAAGATCAACTGGTTTGCTTCTTGGGTGGAATTTTCCTGCTTAGAAAAAGAAAAAAAAATGCAGGAAAAGAACAGCTTCCTATGACCTCATTCTGCTTAAAATTCCTGGATATGTCTCTACTTCCCTTCTGGTTCCAGACTTTTTCTTACTTACTTTTAGACTAAATTCAGATTCTTTAAAAGGAAATAAGTGTCAGCTTCGTAAAGAAGTAGTGTTGATTCTTTTTGCAGAGTATTTTGAACTACAGAGCCAAAGCATCTTACTTAATTGATCTCTGATTCAGTTTTCTTCCTGGATGGTCTTCTCTTGAGAAAGTGGTTTGTAGTTTCTGCATTAGAATGACTGGGCATGTTTATTAAATCCAGTCATTCATTTATCAAAGCTGTTTACTGGGTGGATACTAAGTGACAAGCATTGTATTAGGTATTGATTAACAGTCCCTTGTCACCCCCTCTGAATTAGTCTCTGGAAGTGGGCTCAGAAATCCTCATATTTAATAGGTTCCCGGGTTAATTTTATATTCTCAAAACTTTAAAGACCACTGGCTTATATTATGAACTCTTCAAATACAGAGCATGGGGTTTCATGTAAGTTTGTTTCTAATCCCTAACAAATTGCCTGGCACAGCAGTGTTGATATGTGACTGGCTATGATTCAATGAAGAAATGTGTTTCCAAACTCATTGCTTGCAGTGACTTAGAAGATCAAACCTATACTTTATTCTTTTTTTTTCTTAAGATTTTATTTATTTATTTGAGACAGAGAGAGAGAGAGAGAGGAAGCATGAGTCGGGGGTGGGAAAGGGGCAGAGGGAAAGGGAGAAACAGACTTCCTGCTGAGCAGGGAGCTCAACTCGGGGCTTGATCCCAGGACCCCAAGATCATGACCTGAGCCAAAGGGAGTTGTGTACCTGGATGAGCTACCCAGGCACCCCACCTATAGTTTATTCTTGTTCATACTTTTTACTTTTTAACATGTTGGTCTTGAGTCTAGATGATCAGATACATGTAAGCCAAGCATCTGCTTATTTTTGAGTTTTAGATTTTGTTCTGTTTTGTTTGTCCAGGAATATATTGATCATTGAGTTGTGCGTTTCTTTCCTTCCTTCCTTCCTTCCTTCCTTCCTTCTTTCTTTCTTTCTTCCTAGATTTATTTATTTATTTATCAGAGAGATAGTGAGAAAGAGAGAGAGAGAGCGTAAGAGATGGGGAGAGGTAGAAGGAAAAGCAGACTCCATACTGAGCTGGGAGCCCAAGTTGGGACTTGATCCCAGGACCCTGAGATCATGACCTGAACAAAAGGCAGACACTTAACTGACTGAGTCACCTAGGCACCCTGGGTTATGTGTTTCTTTACTGAGATATTCTCAAAATGCATCTTGCTTTTTTTATTTAAAAATCAGAAAATGTCAAGTTTGAGTAGACCTTAAAGATAATAAGTATTTCAACCACTCATCAAGCCGTTGGATTCTCCTCACAGTATACTCTTTGTATTGGTCAGAGCAGAGTAACTGCTTTAACAGACAACCTCAAAATTTCATTGCTTCATCACAGTGAAGTTCATTTCTCACTCATATCTTAGTTGAATGCAGATTAGCAGAAGGGGCTGTGTCATTCAGGGACCCAAGCTCCTTCTGTCTTGTGGCTCTGTCCTTTTGATAACCAAGGTTTTCCCCTTTCAGCCAGCAGATGGGGCAAGAGTGTGAGTGAGGATCACACATTGGCAGGTGGGGGTGAGGGGTTCAAGCACAGCCTGAATGTGGCTTATGCCACTTTCTCTCACTTTCACCAGCCAGAGTTCAGCCACTGGCCCATGACTCTGCCTTAGCCTCCAAGTGATTATATGGGCTCCCTAGGATTCTTCCATTGGTGTGAGGCTCACTAATTTTTTAGTAAAATAACATATCATTTTTAAACACCCTGGACAGTTTAGAGAGTTCTTCTTTCATTGAGTTGTAATATATCTTGCTGCATTGGCAAGATAGCACAATAATTAAGAATATGGAATTTGGAGTCAGACTGCTTGAGCTTGTATCCCAACTATGAAGTTTGAGTCTGTTTTCTCATAAGTTAATCCATGTGCCACCTGGCTTGTGCCTGACATGTAATCACTTCTCAGTCATTGTTACTATGCAGTATCTGGTCTGTGTTCTATCCCTGTCATCACAGAGATATATCCTTACCCATGGACATTTGAAGTATCTCTGCCCCTATTCTAGGTCTTTTCCAGATTTTTCAGCTATTTCTCACATGACCTCAATTAACATTACCTCCGTACCCTGTTCAGTCTCCTCAGATTGTGGTCCAAGGTGTCCATAGTCCTTTGTAGGAGTATGGCACTCCTACAAGAATATAAGATTCTAGTGTGTTCTGACCAAGGCAGAGAGCAGCAAAACCAGAACTTCCCCATTTTGAGACTCTGTATACATGTACTTACATAGCCAGAGATCACATTAGCTTTTTCAACCACCGCTTCACCCAGTTGATACATCCTAAAAAATAAAAGTTGATACTTTTTTGTAGGTGAAAATCAGCATGACTGGCCAAGAATAGCAAAAGGGATAGATTTGACTGGGAAAGTGGAGGAAAAACTTCAGTGAGACTCAAAATACCGTATATTTTTTGAACACTAGTTATGAACCCTGTTGGAAATTTCTATTAAATTTTTAATTTTTTCTATAAAAATATTTTTATATAAATGTGATTGTTTCACCAAGTCTCTCACTGCTGTAGAACTTTTTGGTTTCAGAAGAATATTCTTATATCTAAGAATTTTAGTATGTTCTTTTTGATCTCATATTTTCAATCTAAAGAAAAGAGTTACTACACCCTTGGGACTCACCAGACACTTAAGAGTGGTTAATAGAGTTTACTCCACAAACAAGGAGAGTGATTAAGACTCATCCATTAGTGTACATTTCTTTTGGCCCAGAGTACACAAGAAAAATCTACTAATACCACTGATATACTAAGCTGCTGTTTAGGATTTTTTTTT
>ML107871.1:60755-86708 GCA_003697995.1 Taxidea taxus jeffersonii | reverse complement strand
GAGGATGTGGAAAAAGAGGAACCCTCCTTCACTGTTGGTGGGGATGCAAGCTGGTGCAACCACTCTGGAAAACATCATGGAGGTTCCTCAAAAAGTTGAAAATAGAGCTACCTTACGACCCAGGAATTGCACTACTGGGTATTTACCCTAAAGATACAAATGAAGTGATCCAAAGGGGCACATGCACCTGAATGTTTATAGCAGCAATGTCCACAATAGCCAAGTTATGGAAAGAACCTAGATGTTCATGACCAGATGAATGGATAAAGAAGATGTGGTATATATATACAATGGAATACTATGCAGCCATTAAAAGAAATGAGATCTTGCCATTTGCGATGATGTGGATGGAACTAGAGGGTATTATGCTTAGCGAAAAAAGTCAATGGGAGAAAGACAACTATCATATGATCTCCCTGATATGAAGAAGTGTAGATGCAACGGGGGGAATGGGGGATAGGAAAAGAATAAATGAAACAAGATGGTATCAGGAGGGAGACAAGCCATAAGAGATTCTTAATGTCACAAAACAAACTGAGGGTGGCCAGGGGGAGGGGGGTAGGGAGAGGGTGGTGGGGTTATGGACACTGGGGAGGGCATGTGCTATGGTGAGTGCTGTGAAGTGTGTAAACCTGGCGATTCACAGACCTGTACCCCTGGGGCTAATAATACATTATATGTTTATTAAAAAAATTTTAAAAATTTAAAAAATAAAATAAAAAACAACAACAAATGTAAATATCAGAACAAAAAGATACTGATGACACCTGCATCTACACAAACGAAATCCTGATTGAATTATTCTGTGGCAGGGACAGGGAGTTGGAAGTGCATGTGTTTAATTTCCCAAGCAATTCTAATCGTAGCCAATGTTGGGAACTACTGGGCTAGCCTAATTGAATTAACATTAAAATATAATGAAGCTATATACAGATTTTCCTTGACTCACTTATGTCCTAATATTATAAGTAGAAAATGCATTTAATATACCTAACCTATAGAATATCATAGCTTAGCCTGGCTTACCTTAAATGTGCTCAAAATACTTATATTAACCTACAGTTCAGCAAAACCATTGAATGCAAATCCTGTTTTATAATGCAGCGTTGGGTGTCCCATGTAATTGGTTGAATATAGCACTGAAAGTAAAAAACCAGAATGATCATCAGTGTGTGCCTTGTCCACCCTGGTGATGGCGTGGCTGTCTGGGGACTGTGGATCATGCCAACTGCTGAAAAATCGTAAATGGAACCATTGTAGGTCAGACACTATCTACGCTATGTTTTGGGAGGCATCTAAGACCTTACTAGAAGGGCTTAAGAGAATCTGCATACAGTTTTCCCATGGCTAAGATGACTTACAGCCAGATCGTAAGAGAAGAGACAGCCACGGGGAGAAATCCCCATGCAGGCTTCCATGTTTTTTCTCCCTCCCATGAGGGAGACACTTGAACATGCTTCCTTCTCCAGCAACAAGTATGTGAGGTTTCTTGCCCGGGGAAATTGGAGAATGCATGGTTTTCATTGGAAAAGTCCAAGGTTATTTAGTGGGAGCTTGTTACCTAGGTACTGTCTGCTTAATATGCTCCAAAATCCAGACTCCGAGGAAGAATGGAAGTGTTCTGCACAAAACCACATTGCACCAACCGCGGAGACCCAGCAAGCCACCTTATTAGTTAAGAAAAGTATTAGATCGCTATGTGACCTGTTTACCAACCAAGATCCCAGACGCCAGCCACAGCTGACCTCACCAGCAGGTTTGTCTACAGACAGCAGCCTCAGACCTGTGATAGGAACTCTTCTGCACATACCATAACTCACACCATAGCTCACAGTTTCCTGAGCACAACTGAGAGGACAATCGCTGTGTTGTTTTACATACGTTGTCTCGTAGACTCCTTACGACAACTCCACGAGTAGGGTACTGTGTTCATTTTATAGCTGAGATAATTTGAGGCATAACAGAGATTATTTACCCCTACAATACACAACTGGTAAATAGTGATCACTAAAACTCATAGAGCAGTTCTGACACAACCTGTTCTGAATCTTTTTTTCCCTCTCAAAACTGGAGATAAATAATAGCTTCCTGCTCTTCACCACAGAGCATATTTGCAGATAAATGATGAGGCCTCCCAAAGTACCTAGAAAAAATAACACGAATTCTATTTTTTCCATTGTTCTTACCAATGTAGGTAGTTTTAACAAAAACGGGGTTCTCAAGTAGATCAATAATTGTGGCATTTGAAAAAATCACCCTCAGGGGTTTCCTGGATCTCTTTTCTACAGTAGAATAGTATGTGAAAATATCACTTTCTCAATTCATTGCCAATTTGCCTTTTTGTTTTTTGTGGGTTTTTTTTTTTTAAGGTAAGTAGTCTTTTGCTTTTCAAATTTTTCTTCCCTTTTTGGCTCCTCCTTGGGCCATGTGAATTTTTTTTTAAGATTTTATATATTTTTATGAGAGAGAAAGCATAAGCAAGGAATGAGGGGAGGAGCAGAGGGAAAGAGAGAAGCAGACTCCCTGCCAAGCAGATAACCCAATGCAGCGCTAGACCCTGGGCCCCTGAGATCATGACCTGAGCCGAAGGCAGATGCTTAACCCACTGAACCACCCGGGTCCGTGGACTGTGGAAGTTTTGTTATAAGTGCTTGCTATGTACAATTCAAAGCTACTGAAAATTCACCAACCTGTTACAAAACACGGCTCCATAGCCTCTCAGGCAGTTCTAGTTCAATAAATGTTAAGTTCAATTTTATGACCGACACCTCTATGTATATTTCAGCAACTGGAAACCAAAAGGTGACGACAGAAAAGTCCCTTTTTCTCTTTTCAGAAACAAGCCCTCCCTTGCACTGAGCCCCAGAGAGCATCCCTGGTCTTTGAGCAAGAGCCCAAGAGCCGGCCAGCCACGCTGATCCAGCAGGAAGACTGTGCAAACGTCAAGGAGGAGCAGCTCTTGTCTCCCTCTCTTGGTGGAGTCCTCTCATGGGCAAGACAAGGCTATTGCAAAATTTATGGCAACTGAAGCAAAGACATGGATTTAACATTTTAAGTAGAAGATTGCCTTAATGAAATAAAGAGTAAGTTTCCGGACAGAGGTTGACAACTTTTTCAATTTTTTCTTTTTTTGGCAACTTTTTAATGCATGTCCAGATAATAAATATTTTAGACTTTTCAGGTCATTTGGTGTCTGTTTCAATGATTCCACTCCGCCTTGCTGTGTGCAAGGAGCCTCGGACAATGTGTAAACAAAAGGGCATAGCCATGTTCTAATAAAACTTTATTTACAAAAACAGGGGGCAGATCGGTTCCAGTTTGCAGGCTGCACTTTACCAATGTCTGTTCTAGAACATCAGCAGAATTTGCTATATATGTTTTTCCCTCTAAGGTACCCAGGAAACATTAACCCCTTTATTCATAATGTAACTTATTATTTCTACTTATAGCCCAAGCGGAGTTTCCATACTCAAATGCTAGAATTTCCTGATGTGACATGCATGAGACTGGCCTCTCTGTTTAACTTTGTTTATGACGAATACCAGTACTAATCATTCTTAAATATAGAAATGCAGATAGAGTCTGTGTATGTCAGTCAATAGCCCATGAGCCATTTTGTTTGGCACCGTGCCATATTCTGCCTGGAGAACAGCTGGGATCTGACTGCTTTTGAGAAATGTTTTGAGGTACAATGACAAAAGGACTATATCCAGATGCCTGGACATGATAATGCCTCTGGAAAGGGGCGAGGCAGTAGAATCAATCGCAGTCAGATGGGTCCATCGCACAGATATTCCTGGGAGACCATGATTTACAAATACAAGGAAAATCTACATAAGCCTTTAGGTTCACAGTCACTTTTTTCTAAATGTAATCTGAATTTCAAAATGTAGCTATGCTTATTCAGTGATTGATTTGCACAAAATAACTCTATGAGCACCCTACCTACCACACTGTTTGAATCTTAACGATACTCGTCTTGATGATTTTCCCTGTGCTTCGAAAAGATGGCCAGTTGTATGAAACAGTTAGTTACAACCAGTAGATGGCATCTCTCAGCTAGAGCAATATTTTAGACCTATTTTTAACATCAGACTTGCTGATTTATGAGGGCTTACTCTCTGACGTTATTTATAATAGATCATTTTAATTTTGAGCCCTACTCATCTAATTGAATTTTAAAAATTCCCATCCAATAAATTCACAGAAAGGATGAAAAGAGACCAAAAAAATTCCCTCAATTGGAACCTGATAGTTCTATTGCGCTTCCACATAATAGGCAGACTAAATGTTCTGAATTTTTAAAGTGGATATAATTTAAAGACATTAAACCCTGAACACAGGCATTTGAAATACAGTTAGTTCTTTATGATTGAATAAAGCCGCCTTGCTAATTGCTGGACCAGGACCAAAAGATATAACACCAAACATCCTCCAACTTGGATAAATTCCACAGGAGTCGAGTGAGTTTAAAAGTCTCACAAATAATTAAATTACTGACTAGGATAGATCAGAAGGAGAAAACCAATAGATTGAATTCTGTTCCTTGAGCCTGATTTGCTTTTGAGCTGACTGTATTCAGCTATCTGCAATTGTAACAAACTGAAGTCATTAAAAACCCATCCATTTTCTTACGCAACCTCAACAGAACTTCAGTGAATTTTTTCACAGATAGTGCTTTGTCAAAGGAGGCAGAATCTGCAAGTTTCAACTCTTCCTTTTTCCCCTGCAGTGTTTATCAATGCCAATATCTTAGTTTGTGAGTAATCTGGGATGGGGAAGAAACAGGTTGTGTCTTACTATACATGTTCTAAGTTGCAATCCACATGTTTTGGTGTGTGAGCTGGACTGATTTCATAAATAAAATAGCATTCTTGGAAAAGTGAAGGACAGAGGCCTGTAGGGGGGAAGGAATAATCTAATCAGAGACTTGTTTCCTACTTTAATCACAAGCCATAAAAACAGCCAATCTCATGTCATGCTGCAGTAAAGGTTACATCAGCACTTCATACAATATTTATAGTGTGAAAGAAGCCTTGCAGTCTGACTCCAATATGACATTAATCTTCCTGCTCTGTCCCTCACCCCACCCTCACTGCACCCCCCTCCCACCCCCCAGTGAAATGTGTTCCCTGGTGCCATTCTGATAATGGAGTTGACTAACTGGGGAATGTTAATGTAAACTAGAACTCTAGGCCATAAAACAAATATAGAATCATACTGGGTCCTAGGGAAGCGCATTTTAAGTGCCCTTTTTAAGTAGTGGGGCTAACCATCCCCAGTTCGCCCGAGACGGAGGGAATTCCTGGATGTTGAACTTCCAAACCTAGACAAGTTGGTGATCCCATTTTTAAGAGGGTATGGCTTGAGGATATGAAGCCTTCATTAAAAATATATGTATCTTATCCTTGGTCATATAAGAAGTCATCATGGCCAAGACATGGCATGAGGCTAGTACTTCAAGCTTGAGCCTGAGACCAGACCTGGGGTTTCCTGGCCACAGAGCAGTGAGCTTTCCAGTCATCCTGTTTTCTTCCTTAACCTCAACCATCTAGGCTCACTGGTTTAGGAAGAGCCGGCAGGGCTTTCCGAGGCGAATAACTGAGGGAACCCCGTAGCTGTTTGGAGCAGCATCTCAGATCATGGCCCCTCCTGGCTGGCTTTCCTCCTATTACCCATGCTGTCATTCTCATCGAAAACTCATTTATACTCAGAAGAATAAATCAAAGCAGCGGAAAAGAAGCTCAGTCATAAGGACCCAATCAGCATAATCGTCACTCTTCTCCATGAAGCTGCTCTGGGTAGCTTGAGGACCGTCAGGTGGGACTTGAAGGCTTTGTTGCCTCTGATGTCTCTGCTCATTTCACGAAAAGCTTTCTCGAGGACTTCTGGTAAACAAATGATTCACAGTTCCCGAAATGGGATGTGGGGCTGGATCATCACCTTTATTGCAAGCATTCAGACAATGGCAACATGATCGAGTACTAGAATAGCCAGAGGGATTAAAAGGCCCCTCGTGATTGTTCACTGGAAACTCACAAGGGCAGACGGAGTGCCACATAAAATGTGCACCACGTAGATAAGGCAGTGGCTTCTACCGTGGCCAGTGGCCCAGGCTGGGTATCCCACGTCTGCATTCCTGCCTTACACCCCCTCAGCTCTCATCCCCCATTGCTGGCACTGCTTCTCAGCGGTTTCTTCTTCGGAGGGCAGCTTGGAGCATCTCCATGGTTTTCTCAGGGGTCCGGACTTAGGGGGAAGGCGGGCTGCCCTGCTGGGTGCAGTGTGCACACTTCTGTGCAGGGGCCCGGCGGTAGAGAGGCAGCGGATCGGCTGGGGCAGCAGCGCGGGCACAGGACCCAGAAATAAATTCTGCGGTAAATGAATACTGTGACGGGGGCCGCAGAAAGATCTCTAGGTTCAAAGACAGCAGCTCTACCCAGGAGGCCAGCGTTGCTAAAAAGTAGGCAGGACAAAGTCCAGGAAATATTCTTATGAAAAATGCCTCCCACCTCACCACTGTGAAATTTCGATGGGCAGCAGGTCAATGACTTCTTAAATAGCCTTACATAACTTAAGAAAACAAGTTATCTTGGAAATCTGATGAGTAGCAACTTACTACAGGTAGTTATTCCAGAGCTCAAGAGAAAGGTAGAACAGGTGGCTAAATTTTGACTTCAGGTGCAGATGAGGAGGTATTTTTTTTTATTTTATTTTATTTTTTTTTTTAAGATTTTTTTTTTTTTTTATTTATTTCACAGACAGAGAGAGATTACAAGCAGCCAGAGAGGCAGGCAGAGAGAGAGGGGGGAGCAGGCTCTCCACTGAGCAGAGAGCCCGATGCGGGGCTCGATCCCAGGACCCTGGGATCATGACCTGAGCCGAAGGCAGAGGCTTTAACCCACTGAGCCACCCAGGTGCCCCAGATGAGGAGGTATTTTAAACCAGCTCAGGGAACTGACTTCCAGAAGACTGGGGACAAAGATATGGGTAATCTAACTGAAAATCTTCTCAAAGGCCATTAGCATCCCTTCTTTTGCCTTCCTTCCCTATATGAGGTGGAAGGGCTTGCATCTGGTACATGTTTCCTGGCCAAGGTGTCCTAGGGCCTTTGACCAAATTGTCCCCATCACATGTCTGAATCTATCTGAGTGCTGGTCCTTGAAGAGCAAAAGAAGTGTTTGAAAATGGCTAAGTATTACAACAAATCATTTTTAATGAATAGAGGACTTACAGGGATTTAGCAACTGGCAAAGAAACCATTTGCAACCTAGTAATTTTCAAACCAACCTTACCCACTTGTTATTTAATTTTTAATAAGAGAGGAGGCATTGCCATCCACCTTTTCTAGAGGTAAAATAATTTTATAAAACAGCTACAGTGCAATGATTAAGAATTTAGTCTTTGAAGCCAGACAATCAAAGTTCAAATCCAAGTTTTACCACTTGGTAGTGTGTGTGACTCACAGCTATTTATAATTTAACTTTTAAAGTTATTTATTTATTTATTTGACAGACAGATCACACAAGTAGGCAGAGAGGCAGGCAGAGCGGGGAGGGGAGAAGCAGGCTCCCTGCGGAGTGGAGAGCCTGATGTGGGACTCGATCCCAGGACCCTGGGATCATGACCTGAGTTGAAGGCAGTGGCTTAACCCACTGAGCCACCCAGGTGTCCCTAATTTAGCTTTTAAATTGAAGATACTAGTGATTCCTACAACTTAAGGTGGTTTGACTATGAGTCAATACACACCTAGAATTAACTTCTGGCACATAGCAAATTCTTGTTTGTTGGTATTGCCATCACTGAAATCATCACCTTTTCTGAATTTGGGTGGAGACAACAGGAGAAAGGAATTTTCCTTCTTGCTGGAAGAAGAAAATGAAGCTACATTAATTGTCAACTGTGTCATCTGTCCCAATAGGAAACAGTCTTCAGCAATGGATCTGGTACAAGTCACTGACTGTATTTTTTGCTTCAGCAATAAATATTAGATTTTCTGGATTCATTCTAGTTAGCATTGTTTTCCTATATTGCTACCCACTTCTGGAATATCTCAGAAATGCAAAATTATGGACATCTAAACAATATGTCCCAGATGGCTTTTCCATGCAAAGGAGACAAAAATTCACATAAGTCCTTCTGTTCTGACTTTACATTAAAAATATGGCCACCTGGGACACCTGGGTGGCTCAGTTGGTTAAGCAGCTGCCTTCGGCTCAGGTCATGATCCCAGCGTCCTGGGATGGAGTCCCACATCGGGCTCCTTGCTCAGCTGTGAGCCTGCTTCTCCCTCTGCCTCTGCCTGCCACTCTGTCTGCCTGTGCTCGCTCCCGCTCTCTCTCTGACAAATAAATAAATAAAATCTTTAAAAAAAAAAATATGGCCACCTTAGCGCACTTTTCATTTGCACCTGCCTGATCTCTGGCCAGTTCCTTCTGGGTAGTGCAACTCCAGCTCATACTAATGAGATAACTGTGCTCCTCTATTACTTACTTGATTCGTTGGAAGTTGAAGTCTATTTCTTACACTGAAAAATCAGAGAATGCTGGACCTTTGTCAAGAAGCTTATAGAACTAGAAGTAACCTCAGTAGAATATTCGCAAAGGCAAAGGAGTTACATCAAAGGACACATCGTAATATGTCCATGAAGATGGTATACAGTCTTTATTCAAGACACAGCTTGAATGTCACCTATGTTGTTAACCTTTCTTAATTCCCCCAGTCATGTTTGTTCCCATATCTGAAGTTGACGGTACTCAAGTAATGCTTTCCTTTCGGCACTTGTCATGTTGTAACTTACCTGCCTACACCTCTCACCTTTTCCCCCTTCCATGCTCTCTTACTCCCCCAGTTGCTGCACCGTTCAACATAGAACTCCTGTTAAAGATCTCAGCAACCAGTCTAGTATATAGCATGAACCTGGTGCCCCCAAATACTTGTTAATGAGGCCAACCTTATTAGCATGCACCCACATCAGGCTCTCCTCTCCTCCTCAGTGTCAGAGGGACTGGGATCCCTAGACCACTTGCAATCAATGCCCATGTGCAGCAATTTTTAGTGGGATGAGAACAGAAGTCTTGAGTATTGCTTCCAAGTTGACATTGAGAAGGTGTGGGATCCCAGCACCGTGGCAAATGCTCCACGTTAAGATGGTGGCACATCCAGCAGCCTTGGCTCTTGTAACCATGATGAGTAGGCTCTCTGCTGCTCATTCAGGAGACAATGGAAAAATACACCTTTGTGGTTGAAGCCACTGGGATTTGAGGGGTTTCCTACCACATAGAATAGTCTACCCTATCCTGACTTATAGGAAATAGGTGACAAATATTTTCACTTCATTAGATTCAGACATTAGATTGGAAGCACTGTAGTGTCCCAGGAAAAACACTCCATTCTAGGGGTCAGAAAACAAGATGTGTACCTGCACAGGTGTGAGCTTGCATTTTAATCACTGACAAACTCTTGGAGTTTTTACTGCCTTGGAGGGAAAATTATGGTGAACCAGAGCGATGTTAAGGCCCACATGTATGATCCGCACATTTGAAGGTAGGAGTTGCTACTCATTCTCTTTCTGCTGACCATGTGGCTGTTCTGGGTCAAATGCTCAAATTTAAGGGATTATTACTATATAGACTACAGGTTAGAAAAGGTTATTGGTCATTACAAATTCAGGACAGAATCTCCTTTGTACTTCAGCCAATCGTTTTATAGCTCCTTAGCAAGAATACTTCCCTCTATGAGCTGCTTCCAGAAGAAAATGGTTTCTATACAATGGTATCTGACTACTTGAGTTATCTGGTGATTAAAGACAGATTTTGTCTGGTACACTCAACCTCCTAGGCAAACTGACATGGAAACTGGAGCTCCTAAGGGGCTCCCATGGTTAGGCTGCATGGTGTATGCCAACACAAGAGACACATCAGCTTTTGAGAAGAATGAGATTGTGGGTTTAGCTCAATAGGCAGATCTGGTGAGGCAACATGTCATTCAGGTAGGTGGCTTTGAAGCGATGCAGGTGATCTTGTGGACTTATGACTCATGAAGGTCCACTGAATGCAATTGAGCTCTGGCACATTCTCTGGGTATTTCAGGGTGTTTACACTGTGGGTGGCCCAGGTTAGGACCCCTCTTTTATTAGGAATGTGCTCAGTGCTGTATTTCACTAAGTGAAAGAGCCAGGAGCTCACTCTGTCAACCTGGCTATCATGGGAGCAAAGCCTCCTCACCCAGGAGATGATGCCCAGGTTCTGAGCTGTTGCAATGGTCCTTGGACTTGTTCTTTAGAAGGCAACAGTGCAAAAGAAATGGAGCAATCCTCTACTTGCTTGGTATAGAAATGGCCCATTGTCATGCTAAAAAATGAGGTATCATTACTGTTAAGCTTAGAGCTGATACCTCTGGTTTCCAGCGTGGGCTGCTTACTGAAGCCCTTAAGGACCCAACCTGAGAGCTGGATTGAGCAGGCCCCAATAGGTCCCGGGCTTCTGTATGTCTTCCAGCATGGCAGAATTAAGGAGTCTGGTGGAGAAGCAGGGATTTTTCCTAAGGTAAATTAGAGGAACCCCTCTTATTTTCCGGCTCCAAGTTAACCCCAGGGCAGGCTATGTCTAAATAAGCCAGAGGCTGTCTATACTAAGCTCTGCTCTGTTTGAAAAAAAAAAAAAAAAAAAAAGGCACCTTTGGGACTTTTCATTCTCCAAGCTCCAGAGCATGGGCATATGTAGAGACAGCTGCAGCCATGAGCACAGGAGCACCTTAGTGGCCCCACATGACAACAGCTCCTGGAGAGGCCCAGGAGCTCAGGTCCCAGGTGCCTGGAAGTCCTCCTGAGCACTGAGGAACACAGACACAGTGCCTCCTGTACAGCTTGGTTTCTCTGGCTGGCATCTTGGACAAGGTCTAGGGAATTCATAAGATAATTAGGTCATTGTTTAGTTGCATAAGAATATATTTTTTTAAAATAAGAAACCTTTGTTTTACTCCCTAGGAACTTCAAAAAAGCTTTTCACATGATCCCACTACTTTTAGGAGGTCTTTTGATAATGGGATTTTCATTTTGGCCCTTTCATTATGGGTACATCTTAAGGCTAAGGGGGAAAAAATAGAGCTCTCTGCTTAGGATCCGGAAGCACCCCCTGTGCCCCCCTTTACTCTAAAGCCTGGGCACATTCCTATCACCAGCACTTTCTTGGGGAGGCAAGTGTGACCCTCTTCTACTAGCTCAACAGTGTGGAGACTCTTCAGTTTAATTATCATCATCATCATCACTGTGGGCCGGGAGCCTGTTGGGACTTTTAGAAATATTCAGAGTGATCTTCAAACAACCACGACGGGAGATATCATGGTAGAGGAAGAGAATAAGGCTCAGAGAGTTTAAGTGATTGGCTCAAGGATGCTGGAGATTAGTAGGACAAACCCATTGACCCAGGTATATTCAGATGCCAGCCTTGGCATTCAAAAACTCAGGCAATAGTGCAGTGTGTACTGTAAAAACAATTCAACAGTACATTGGGACTATTATCTGTTCCATTTTGGGGTAGGAAAAGGTGGCAGTCAGGCACTGGGGGTGAGTGGACTCATTGGTTGATTCTTCCTAGTTCTTCTGACTTTAGGGCATTCACAGGATTGCTTGTTTCCACTTGTGACAGTGTAGTATCCCTTAATGGGGTTGGGGGAGGTGCAAATGGAAAATTGCATTGTGTTGCTACTCATAAATGAGTAGACTTTGGAGACACCAACACATCAACTTGAAAAGAAAATTTAAAAATGCCCAAGCCTTGGATACTCCTGATCATATAAGGTAAAGATACTGGAAGTTTGATTTGACAGACCCTCCTAAAGCATCTGGGATGGGGTTCCAAAATGGCAAACTGTCTTGCCCTGGGGAGACGCCAGTCCTCCTGGGAAAAGCAGACCTGCCTCATGAGTCTCCGGGAAGTTCTGCATGACCAACTCCTAGAATGCCTATTTGAGGCCCATTGTGGAAAGCTGGAAATACTGCAGCTTCCTTTAAAAATCATTCCTTGATACAACTTAAATCTCATGAGTTAGAAAACCAAAAATTATAAGAAAAATATTGTTTTTTCTAAGAAGAAACTTAGTATATACTTAATAGAAAAGGCAACCATAAGCATAACTAATGAAGGAAGACGTGAAGGGGTGGGGGGAAGAGTAATGATCTTTAATTATTTTGAAGACAAAACATAAGGGCAAAACCTTGTGGTCTCTCTTGCCTTTGAGTATGTCCTTCAGTACTAATGAGGCAAAAGCAGGGAGGGCCCCTGGGAAATCAAGGCCCAGCTCTGGAGCTCAGGCCTCTGTTCCATGTGGGAGCAGGCAGAAGCTAGCAGACACTGTACTTGAGCCAGAATCTCATTCTTCATCTTATCCTGTACCATGTGGGCTTAACCCTGCTGGTTGACAAGAAAGTTCCACCTTCCAGTTCTTTAGGGGAAAGAAGAAATAACCTCAAGAATCCTGTGAAAGTGATAGCTCACCTTCTCTCTTCCTTCAGTCCTGTGAATGTTCATCTTAGAACACAGAGCCCAGACTGAGAAGGTGTGTAATCAGTGTAAACTGAGGACCCCCAAAACAAATGTTCTCCGCTCATCTACTTTGGAGCCACAGCCTCTCCTAGGAATAAGCTTTCTGGAAATATGAGAAGTGTGTGTACAGCTAATGGAAACATAATAAGTGGCTGGTCAGGTGATGATAAGCTGTCATGTCCATGACTACCTGGGGAGTCATTGATTGGAGTCTTCTAAAGTTGTGATAGATGTCCACTATCCAGATGAGGAGTCCAAAGTACCAAGCAGAACACTAACTTATTTCTGAGGAGTATTTTAATCTCACCCAGCCCATGCTTCCTGGGACCTCAGCACAAACCTACCCTGAAATTCACCTATAAGAAAAAGAAAATCACTTCCTATCCTTTGGGACAGGTGGTTATTTAGGGAAAGCAAATGAACCATTCCAGGTTCATCTGGTGAGCCATAAACCCAAGCACTGTGTAATTGCTCACTCTCAAAATAGTAAGCAACACTGGGAGGGTCAAACTTGAGTCATTGCACCAACTAGCAAAAGGTCTTCAACTTCTAGCTGTGTTATATAGAGACCTGTGTGCTGCAGCCTTCTGGTATGGTGACCAAAAGCTAGAATTCCTCTGGTTTTTGCTTTCTCCATGTATGGAGGCTCTGATGGATAGCCATGACCCAGAGTGGTTTCCACAAGAGGAGAAGGGAACCACTGATACATAATTAGTGGCATCTCATAGATATTTCCCCAGAATACTCAGGAAATTCACAACTTCCTTCTGTTCCCTATAAAGTTACCTTTCTTTTTTTTCTCCAGAGTAATTATTACCTAAAGGCATGAACACCAAAAAGTATTTAAGTGGAGTTGTTTAAGATCATGGGTAAACCAAGATTGATTTTATAAAGATGACAGCTCAGTGTCAGGGGTTTATCCTGCAGTCCTGCCCAGGATCTCCTGTTCTTCTGCAGGAAACTTCACACGTACCACTCACCTTAGAAAATCACCTCATAGTATCATATTAGGAAATGTACCTTACAAACATTCTTCTACTTTAGTTTTGCTCTGTTTCAACACCAAAATGGCTGTGGGGAAATTCACAGATAAAGGATAATCACTGGACACCAGAAGACAATCTGATTGTCTTTCTCTGTGCGGAACAATGAAAACAATGTTCATTAAGGTACTGGAGACTCATAAGGAGTGCTCATCCCTAAGAATGCATGAAAATGTCTATTCATGACATTGTGAACAATGTCCCCAAGATCAGCGGTCTTCCTACATGCCTTCTACCTCCTCCCAAGTGTCTCTACAAAACATGAGCACCTTCCCAAAGCCGAGTCAGCTGCCATTTGCCTGTTAATAAAAGGTTGCACAAGTCGTTGAAGGCTGGGAGATAGACCAGAGACTAGAATTTTCTAATCAGAACTAATCCCTCCAGGCATATAGCATTTGAAACATCAAAGGCTTAATATTTGATACATCAAAGGCCTTCTCAGTAATTCTTTTGAGGAATCAAAAAACTATGCTAATGAATGTATGAGTTCCGTGGTTTTAGATAGAAACTTTTTTTTCTGGCTTCAGATAAACTTTTTATAACTTCATTTGATTGAGGAAGCATCTGTATATGTGCAATGATTTAAGATAATCCAAGAGAACCAATTGCTCCCAAATACTTTCCCTGCCAGGTTGCCAGGGCCCCATTAGTGAATCCCTTAGGCTAAGGATTTGAGGGCCTTATTAAAATACATGTTGCCCCAAAGACATAATGGATAAAATGCAATCACCCATTAATATCTTAGGATAGACTCATTTGTCCAATTAGTTTATCTCTCTTACATGGGATTGAAAGGTTGGGCCCTACTGACAAAGAGCTATCCACCAAATTCACTTACAGAGGTAGGGAAACTGTTCCTTAGCAAACATATACCCCTTCTTTTCCTTGTTGGCTAATGCTGTCTATTCAAACTTTGACATCATTTGAAAAAAAATGCATTTACCACATATCTGTTCTCAACCCTTCACAAGCTTTAATCATACCTCTTCTTCCACCTGAAAGCCCTTCTCACTACTCTCTCAAGTGACATGAAGCTAAAAATTTGATTTAAAGTTCACTCTGTGGAAAGCAAGGACAGATAGGTGGAAAACACTTCCCATTTATCTTTCATAATAGGGCCTATAGAGGTTTGGGGTACCGGTGCTGAGTCAACATGGGGTTGCAGGCTTGCCTCTGCTGATAGTTAAACTCTTTGGACAATCAATTATTCTACAGCCCATTTAGAAAGTCCAAAGACCTAAGGTGGCTCAATAAAATTAGCCAAGAGTACTGAACTTACAAAGGAATAGTTCTGTAGTAGAGGTTATCCCTGACACAGTGGATGGCTTGTTTCAAACAGAAGCTTCAAGAATTTTATGGTCACCACTTTTTCTTGGTGTTTTATCTCAGAATGAGGATTGCTAAAATCTCTAAGCTCGTATGCACAACACAGACTGCATTCCCACAATCTCTCCAAAATGATTAAAGAAAAATTGGAAAATTGAGCACTCATTGGTCGTTCACATTTCTATTGTATTCATCAAATTCATTGGTCACTATCCCTCCTCTTCTCAACACCACTAACCTTTATTCACATTAAGCAAGAAAGGCAAGAAAAAACAAACTACTTTGATGTATTTTTCTTTATGGTAACTGGGTACACCCATAAGCTAATGACAACACTGACAACTGATCCCAAATGACAGGAATATTAATAAAATATTAAGAAATCCTTACTGGGACAAGCTTTTTGTAAACTAGACTAACAACCAAGGGAACACAATGTTTTGCTGCCCCTAGACCCCTAATTCATTGGTCTAATTAATTATCTCTATGTTAAAGGTCTACCCATATATTTCATTGACAACTCACTGATGTTAGACTTAAAGAATTTAATTTGGATCCAGAGATATAATAATACAAACTATCTGATTTTTCTTGCTTTTCATGCTGTACTTACTTTATGCCATGATCACATACCTACAACTTCCTGATAGATACTCTTAGTGTGAGAATTCCTAAGTATGAGTTCCAAATGCTATACCAAAAAAAGAAGACAATCAGAAGAAATTATTATGTCTGAATGTATTTCCTCAAACTAACTTACTGAAACAATTGAAATTGGGAAAACACAGTTGTGACAAAATCTGTAGACAGCCAATGGGTCCTCACTTTTGGACCTCATCATCACTGGTCTTGAGCTGAGGGCTGATAATGGAGCTAAGAATCATCTGCTTTGGGATCCTGATTGTATAGGAGACCCTAAAGTTTTAATTTCATCTAGAAGCCTAGTTCTAATTTTTATCTAGAAGTCACACAAAGAGAAAAAAAAATCTGCTTTGTTCAGTCACAGAGTATCTTAAGTGATCAAGAACAAATATGACTGTTTTCCAGAAGAAATGAAAATAAAAATGAATGGGTGTCAGTTTGTTTGGGAATAACAAATTGTACAAACAAATGGCTAGCCAATAGCAAAGAGGGCTTTGAAATCCATGATAGGAAGGTAGAACTCCCAGTAGTCTCTAACACTTAGGGACGTTCTTAAAGCTAACAACTATTTTTCATAAGAAAGAGCAGGAGAAAAGGTATAGTCAGTACCCCCATCCACTCAGGGCTTGGAAAGTAGGGAAACATAGAGGGACAGCCCTCCACAGTGCTTACCTAGGATGTTTTGATGATACACATTGGTGGCCCTGAATTTAAATTTAAGTTTTAAATGGGTTGTTAATCAGCTGCCTTCCCTGATAACACTGTGTGCTTCTAGTAGGGAAGAGGCCAATGCTTGTTGCATCTCCCACAGTATGGATCTCCCCATCTCTTCTCCTCTGCTAAGCAACAACTGTCATTTCAACTGTGTGAAGGTGGCTTCCTTGACATAGCACAGATTCCAGGCACTGATTTTAATGCCTGCATGAGTCCATTTAAAGCATCTTGTTCCAAATTTGCCTGCAACCTGTGCACACAATCTTTTCCTGAGAAAAATCACCTGCATTTAACATACGCAGCTGTGCACAAGGGCAGATAAATGGTTATCTGAAATTTGGAGAAATGGAGCTGCCTGGCCCCAAATATTACACCATTCCCCAACCTTCTGACTTTTTCAGTTCTTAGCCCTTCATTTGGGTTAAAACAATATCTCCTAAAAGCTTAAATTAAAATGCAAATATGTTACCTGTAGGCGGAAATGTCCTAAATTGTTCAAGTTTACTGATGCATGAGCAAGGATTAGTTTCTCTGATTACAAAAGTATCTCCTTCAAATGCAGTGTCCTAGAAGACTGATTATGCCTTTTTGATTGTTTGCTTGGAGTGGAGGAGAGGGAGAAAAAAAAATCCAGCACCCAAGATTTTAACCAGAGAAGATGAATGGACATCAACTGAGCATGTCCTAAATGTCAAGCGCTTTATGTATTTTAGTTAATCTTTACAACAACCTTATGAAGTTGGTTTTAACAACTTCAGCTTACAGATAAGAAAGCTAAATCTCAGACATTAAATAAGTTTAAGTAGGGGCAGAGCCAAGAGTTAGGACCTGGTTTCCTAGATTCTAAGGTCATTGCCCCAGAAAATGTCTGCAGGATCAGAGGGCTACTGTGAGTTCATAAATCAATAATTAGCTCTTCTTTTTTGTTCTCCCAAACACCAAAGAGGAAAGAGACAAAGTGGTCTGCATAGAGAGAGACCTCTTATCAAGATACTATTGTAAAATGTCAAATGATTTTCTAGGGTGATAGAAGTGTAGGTCCTGATTTGAATGTTGTTTATACATTTGTTACAACTCATCTAACTATACACTTAGAATCTGTGACTTTGACAGCATATAATTATAATATGAAAATAAATTATAAGCTTTACTTAAATTACACATTTCCAGTACCAACTTCATGAACCTGGGCTGGCCTTTACTTCCCTGTTTGGTCAGAGCAAAGAAAAACAATTTTCTCACTTAAAGGAACAGGATAGAGGTGCCTGGGTGCCTCAGTTGGTTGAGTGTCCAACTCTTGGATTTGGTGCAGGGCATGATTTCTGGGTCCTGGGATCAAGCAAGGCTATGAACTCAGTGGGGAGTCTGCTTCGAGATTCTCTCTCGCTCTCCCTCTCATTCACTCTCTTTCTCTCTCTCAAATAAATACATAAGAAATGCAAAACTTGAGGGGGTACCTGGGTGGCTCAGTGGGTTGAAGCCTCTGCCTTCAGCTCAGGTCATGATCCCAGAATCCTGGGATCCAGCCCTGCATCGGGCTCTCTGCTTGGCAGGAAGCCTGCTTCCTCTCTGCCCCGCTTCTCTGCCTACTTGTAATCTCTGTCTGTCAAATGAGTGAATAAAATATTAAAAAAAAAAAAAAAAAGAAACCCAAAACTTGAATCTGAATCTCCTTACCTCCTAGACTGTCCCTTCAGCTTATCAGGAGCTGGTATATTGTGAACAGCTTTGCCCTTCAGACAGGATACTGGCTATGATTCTCTGTAGGTTGAATGCAAGGGCCAATCCTCTCTGGGCACCTTGCAAGTTTCTGCCTTCTGGTGTTTACTGTGTTGATGGTAAAACTCTGAGGGTACAGACTGAGGTTTCCTACTACAGCCTGGAGAATGCTTTATACAGTGTCCCTCTGCTTCTCCATCTCTCCTTTCACACGTTCCCTGTCCCACTGTCTCACTGCCCAGCCCAGCTCCAATATGGTGACTGAAAATGTGCTAACTTAATTGTTTCCTTATAGGAGACAGGTAATATGTTAATGGTAATAAGCCAGTTCTCCACCCCCCCTCCCTTTTCTAGAAGACTTCTGGGTTTCCTAGTACCTATTTTTGGAGAACAAAATAAGACTTATCATTTCTGCGGTTCATTTTAGCCAAATTAAAGGGCTCAAAGTTATTAGGTAAAAACAGATAGTTGTCATGGTTGCACCAAATTGCAAATAGTTGGTCACCATATTTTTTGTCTATTCTTTTTTTTTTTTAAAGATTTTGTTTATTTATTTGGCAGACAGAGATCACAAGTAGGCAGATAGGCAGGCAGAGAGAGAGGAGGAAGGGAAGCAGGCTTCCTGCCCAGCAGAGAGCCCGATGCGGGGCTCGATCCCAGTACCCTGGGACCATGACCTGAGCCGAAAGCAGAGGCTTTAACCCACTGAGCCACCCAGGCGCCCCTTTTTCGTCTTGGGAGGTCTCTGGTGAACTTAACACATTGAGAAGTGAAGAGTTTCTATTGCAACTGGCATACTGTTCAGCTTCAGGACTTGTCTTGAGCTGTCTGGACAGACTCTATAGTATTTCTAATCACATTGAGGAATTTTTTTTCCCTCCCAAATTTCATCTTTTTAAGGCTATTCAAAGAGGAGTTTGAAACAATGCTTTCATGCTACTTTTGCTTTACTCCCTCTGTGCATAGGATTTCAAAAAGCTAAATATTGATCAGGCAACTGTCCTGGATTGTCTCAGAAAATATCCATCCCCCCCAAAACAAGCTATTCCATTAGTGGCTTTTGAAAATAGATCAGTTTCATGCTATCAAATATATAATTGGAAAATGGCATGAGATTAATTATGGAAATGCTTTTCAACTTCAATAGTCAATTAACAGGCAACTGGATGAAGACCACAATAATTACATTGTTCTTCAAGCATTGCATTAAAAGTCTTATTTTGGTATATTTAGGCTTCAAAAAGAGAATATGATTAGTGTTATTTTTAAAGTGAATTTGACATTCCAGGAATGCATGAATTTACTTTGGATGTTGAATTATAAAGTAATGCTTATCAGGTTAATATTGATTTTTTGCTTTATAATCTAGGACCGTCATCACAGACATTTTTCTGCATAAATTTTTGCCATGGTTGTTATCAGGTTCAGGTGTAAGAAAGAAGAAGTGCTAATTGTCATAAGCCCTATTATAAATATTCTTTCTTGAGATCTATGGAAGTTCTGTGCAAGTCTTAAGGATCTACCTTATTCCTTTATTTTTTGAAACGATTTCTTATGTATTTATTTGAGAGAGAGATAGAGAGTGAATGATTCTGAGAACACTGTTTTACCCTTGGAGACTTCAGGTTTCTCCTCTACACCATAAGGTAGGAAATTGAACAATCTGTCAAGACCTTTCTACTCTAATATTAAATACTTCTTTTCTCAAAGACATAGGAAAATGGGCCTTGTGATAACACTGGAGGAATAAAAAGAAATTTCACATCAACATACTATTCACTTCCTTTTCTCTGAGGTTATCTGTGATTTTCACGGATCTTGTGATGGGTTGAATTGTATTCCCCTACCCAAATCCCTATGTTGAAGTCCCAACCCCCAGGACTTCAGAATGTTGACTATTTGGAAAAGGGTCATGGGAGATGTCATTACTTAAGATGAGGTCATACTGAGAGAGGGTGGGACCCTTTTATGACTGGCATCTTCCCGCAAAGGGGAAACTTGGATACAGAAAAACAGGCACATAGGAGAATGTCATGTGTAAAGATCTGAATTATGCTCCTACCAGCCAAAGAACTACACAGCCCTGCCAATACCTTGATCTTGGACTTTTGGTCTCCAGAACTGTGAGATAAATCTTATTGTTTAACTCACCAAGTGCATGGCATAGTTATGGCAGCTCCAGCAAACAAACTCATGCCTCTACCTCACTTCTGTGCTCATCAATTTCCTGATGAGTTCTAACCAATGGTTCTCTTTCCATGTCTCTTTAAAACTCAGGTCTTCCATTTCCTCCCTCAGGTCGAACCCACTGTTCTTGCCAAGTCAAGAGATCTTTTCCTTAAATTTGGATGGCCTCTTGCCATTCAATTTTAGTAAGCAGTACAAAGGACATTCGCTTTTCTATTCAATCATGAAAATGAAAGTCTCCCTCCTCCCCAACATCCATACTCTCTTCCATTACCAAAGACACAAGATTTGTTTAAAACATGACAACTATGATGGCAGGTAAGTGTGTAGTAATAAATAAGAGATCCTGGAATAATCACAGGGCATTACAACATTTCCAGTACAAACCTTTCTTTTCTTAAAGATTGCTAAGCGTTTTCTCTTGGGCTCCATGCCAATTCCATCGAAAGAATACTGAACTGGATCTGTTGAGATCTAATGTGCCTGTCCATTAGATTAGATTTTGCACCAGCCACCTCACCCTCCAAGGAAGTGTCAAGTCTAACATTACTTGTAGAAATTAAGGTTGAAATCAGAGAGAGACTGTGTCAGCCATGTACATCAAAAAACTCCTAAATAAAAATATAAAGCAGAAGAGTTTTGTGTGTGTCACACTGACATTTAAAGAAAACTACATGAAGTGATGGACATGTTAATTAGCTTATTTGTGATAATTGTTTTACAATTGATGCCTATATCAAACATCACATTGTACACCTTAAATATATACAATTTTTATTTGTCTGTTATATTTCAAGCTGGGGGGAAAGAAAAAAAATTGATGCAATGGGGAATCAGAAAGTTCAAGTCTTGGCCACTCAATAAGAATCTAGCAATGCTTTCATCTTACCAGAGTCTCAACTCTGTATAACATTGCCAAGTGGCTGTGATGAGAACATTTGCATCACAGGCAGTAAGAAATGCCTGGTTGTAGAAGTCTTTTGAAAGCACATTGCCTGTGTGGACTTTCTACCCCCAACAGAGAGGCCCATGCTGTGGAGGGTCTTACTTCTGTCTGGTTCCTGCAGGCCTTGGAAAAAAGCTCAGGATCAAGTCAGAAAATTGGGTCCAATCTTCAGACAATGGCATTATTGAGTGCTCCCTCCCAAAAAGGCATGTGAATACACAGAAGGCAGCACACTTGTCTTTCATAGGGAGGTTATAAGAAACGGCTAAAATTATTTTGGAACTGGGAGCATCTATTATATTTCCACAGGGCTGACAAGAACAGAGCTGGAATGGGCAGGTAGGATGTGTGAGCTGGCTGAAGAAAAACAGAAGAGTTTAAGAAGGACATAATTTAGCTTATAATTATAACCTTATATAGAAAAGTTTTAATCCACCCTTCCTTGAGTACTCAGTCACTTCGCGGTGGGGTGGGGGGGGTCTCTCTCCTTATTACACAAAACTGGCACATACAAATACAGAGCTTGAAATATCGCATTAAATTACAGTGAGAAATCTGAAAATAAACTATCCTAAATCAGCATTTCTCAAACTTTCATATGCAAAAGAATCTCTTGAATTAGCGGTAAAAATGCAGAATCCTATATATTCTGGCATATTCTGATTCCGAACCCAAGAATCTGCATTCTAACAGGCAGCCTGGTGAATTCTGAAGCAGGAAATTCAAAGATAATCATTTCAGAATTAGTAATTCCTATCTCATGCAAGGTTTGTCTTCCCAGTTAAAAGTGATTCCTTAACCATCACTTTTTTATAATAAAGCTTTCCTTTTAAGTAAATACTTAACCCCAAAAAGTCCATCAGACACTATGTTCTGACTCTTGGCTTAGAATCTATGGTCGCTATCAATGGAGGCATCATCTCAATGTGAGGAGATGTACAAAAGGTTCCAGCAGGACCTGAACTCACCTCTTCTCTTACTCTGGTGTGCGGAACCACTTGAAACCTCCTCAGTGCCCTTCTCATGATGCCTTTGTGAGAATTCAGCCACTTTGTGGGGCGCACTGGCTCCTGATAAACCTCAGATCTGGCATGCTCGGTCTCCCAGAGTAATGGAGAGAAGAGGTTTCTTTTCACTCTATTTCAGCTCTATCTTGAGTGGAGAGTTTCATCAGGTGTTGTATAACAATGATCCTGTCCAGCCAAAATAACTGTTACAAAATATCATGGCTGTGATGGATCAAAAGAGGTTGGGAAGTGGGATCAGTGTGAGAGAATATGTTTTATCCCCTTGACAAGGCTCTTCAGGGTACCTCTGGTTTTTCTAAAGGAACTATGGGTCCTCCTATAAAGTCCTGATCAAGTAAATGCCCAATCAAGGAGAGACATAAAGGAGGGGGAAGAAATCTAGTAGTTTCCAGGATTTTTTTGTTAGTGGAAAGGATTGGCTCTGTAGAGACTGTACCAGGGAAGCATAAATAAATCATTATGATGATTATAAAGTAAGGCTAGAGAAGGCGAGAGTATCTAAATTCATGCTTCTTGGTGGGAAGATAAAATGATGCATGGCTTAAGAACATGGGTTGTAGAGTCCAGCAAAATTGAATTCAAACCCAGGTGAACCTCGGAGTTATACAGAACCAGTAATTTAACTTCTTTCAGGCTCAGTCATTTCATCTGTATAATGGAGGCAATGATACTTCTTCTTTTGTGGGCTTGAGGTTAGAATTAAATTTATACAAATATAGAAATTTTTGTAGTATAGATATGTATGTAGGATGTATACATATATATATAGATACACAGCTAAATGCATACATACTATGGATATCTCAGCATACTGCTTGGTATGTAGCAAGTGTCCCATAAGTGCCAAGGGTAGTAGTAACTTAGAATTACTGAGATAAGAAATGAGACCTAATGACCAATTTAAACCTCTAACATTGGGAAATCATTTTCCTTACTGGTGTCACATTTTGTTTGCTATGGCTATAACACTGTATGCATATTTTAAGTCATTTACTTATTATGTATTATGTGCTGGCCATCATGAATACAAAACCAGTGGGGCAGAGTAGTTGGGGCTCCCTCTCTAACTCTTCAACATCACCTCTTCCTATCCCAGTTGCTTTTGTTTTGTTTTGTTTACTTCTGGGTATTTTCCTATACAAACCTTCCTGCATTTAATGGCCAGGTTCAATGGGACTATGCTTTAATATTGTTGGGACTATTATTCTAACCACTAGGGGCTTTTCTATCCATTATCATTTCTGTGAGAAGATGCAATATACATTTAAAATCTTTTTTACATTTTGCTTTTGAAAACAAATGGTTAGGAAGTAATTCTTCATGGGTCTCTTGGGATTCTGTATGTCTTACAAGCAAGGCATGGACTGCCCTCTGTTTCAGACTGTCTTTTCAAGGATGTCTGTATCGTGAACTGACCTGGAACAAAGGGATGCCATCTTCTTCTGGAGCACAGGGCAAGTTAGCTTAAAGCCTTGGAGATAAAGATGGTGTTTCCAGGGTACCTGGGTGGCTCAGTGGGTTAAAGCCTCCGCCTTCTGCTTAGGTCATGATCCCAGGGCCCTGGGATTGAGCCCCACATCGGGCTCTTTGCTCCGTGGGGAGCCTGCTTCCTCCTCTTTCTCTGCCTGTCTCTGCCTACTTGTGATCTCTGTCAAATAAATAAAAAAAATATTTTTTTAAAAAAGATGGTGTTTCCTTTGGAGTAAGAGAAAAACATGCTACCTACTCTTTATTAAAGATTATGTTTCCCCAAGTTCAAGAATCCTGTACTACCGTGTCACAATCCACTTCAAGTACAGGTGCCCTGTGTCCCACTTCTCAGCATCCTGTAGGAATTGGGGCTTGGGAACCAATGCAGAGATGCTGATCCTTGGGTGACTGTGATTGCTCTCAGTAGGAACAGTAGCTCATGACATGCCCTGGTCTTGTGTATTCTACCAACGTCCATGAAACCATGGTAAGCTAAATTTTACCTTGCAAATAGGGTAACTTCTCTGACACTTCACAGTTCCAGATACAAACTATAGGGTGCAGCCACCAATATTTCAGGGAGAGGTAACTTTTCTTTCAACTCTAGTTTCTTACAAACTGTGTGGATTTATTACATATTCAGCCTGGTGAACAGGATGAAGGGACAAAGTCCCCCCAAGTAAGATATCAAATTTAAAATTAAAATGGCTTTGCCTTCCTCTTTCCTGTTTTGTTGGGGCTAAAAGGCAATTTTTTTTTAAATTACAAATTGCAGTTTGTGTCTAGAGAATGGAGATAAAAGAAAGGGGGAGAAGACGGAAGAGAGATAGAAATAAGTAATGATAACAAATTTAAAAGCTATTTAATATAAAACTGGATGCCTGGGTTAAGAAGCTTTTTTTAAGGAGCATACTGAGGACTTGGCAAAATTGAAAAATTCACACCTATTCACATCTTTTCCCAAAGAAAATCCACAAAAGCTTCAAAATGCTCTTACCTGACCTTTGGTTATTAGAATAGCTCCAAGTTAAATTGGGGCCTCTCCTTCTCTTTCTTTTTGTCATTTTGGTTTTCTTTCGCTGTATTATTATCTGCACTGATAGTACTTCCTATTACTGCATGCCTCTGGATGTGGAACAGCTTTAGTCTGCTAAGGTATCTCCCCCTGGACTTTCCTTATCACCTGGTCCTTCCTTGTAGGCTGCCATCTTGTTATCTCACCACTGGTTTTGCTCCATTTCCTCTAGATCACATTCCTATGAACCAGTCAAGTACTAGAGACTCCAACTGTCCTTGATCTTGTGGGATCTTCATAATTGTGTTGGAGAACTTCGTCTCTGCACACCAACTCTTGAGCCAGATTCTTGTTTTTCTTGATTCTGCAGAAGGTTTACTATTGCAGAAGAACCTTTTCTGAAATTACCACTGCTGCCTCAAGACCCTCAAAATGGCTTTGCTCCTCTTCACCCAGGACTCTCAGGAGTGGTCCTTCCAGGGCCCAAGAACCCGAAGAGACCTGAGAGGTCTTCTGTAGGCATGCCTGCTGCTCTCTTGGTACTCTTGGCCTTGGTGCTGCTGCTCCAACCCTCCTAGGACTTGCTCCATCCCATGCTGCACCTCACGTGCTTTGGGGAACATGTCCCTTTGAGGTTCCTATTGTAGCATTCACGGTCCTAGATCCCCTAGACCCTCCTGCTGGAGCCTTTATAAAGCTTCCTTTTCTTGACTTGACTGTTGAACTGGCTGTTGAACTTTGCTGCTGCAGCTTCAGAGCATCTTTTGTACTGGGTCAGTAAGCCCTAGGCAATTCCTCTAAGGATCTGTGCTCTGTCCTCTTTCTCATGTAATTTAGGCTACGGCTGCTCCTGACAGGGCACGGAGTTGTGTTCCCGCTCTGTCAAAACTCTCTTCTATGTATGCTTGCTTTGTTCCCTGTCTTACCTTTTCCAACTGAGACTGATGGCCTTTTGGTAACATCCTGACTACTTCCAGCTTTCCCTGCTGCCATGAGTTCCTTATTGTCATTATTTCCTTTTCCAAGAACATGAATTCCATTCTTAAATTCCCTTTGACCTGTTCTTGCCTTGGAACTCTCAGCTATCTTGTATCATAAATTTGCTGTGTTCCACTTAGGTCTTTCATTTCTTTTTTCATTTACCTTCTCCTGGGCCAACTTCTTCGGATGGTTGTCTGAACACTGGATCTTCTTCCCCAGGGCCAAAATGTTGTTCAACTTCCAATTCTTTCTCTTCAGTATGAATGAGGTGAAAGTCCTGGTAAGTAGCACTGGGGCTTTCCTGATTTGGGCATGGAACTTGCTTTAGTTTACATTG
>ML107871.1:0-60355 GCA_003697995.1 Taxidea taxus jeffersonii | reverse complement strand
TTTTTTTTTTTTTTCTTTTTTGAGTCATTTCTTTATCCCATCACTGTTTTAAAATATTTCTTCCTCTTGAATATTGAAGAAACTTTTTATCTCTGTCACATCTTCTCATGGTGATCTTGCTATTGCTTTGGATCCACAATATACAAAACCTTCTGGTCCTGGCCCCAGGGTTGCAGACTCATCCTATTTTTGCCTCTGACACAGTTCTGTTACCTTGATCTCCTGAAGGCTCCCTTCCTTCTGGAAATGACACTGTTACTCCAAGGCAGTCAAACCAGTCATCTTGGTACTGGAGGTTTTGGCTCTTCAAAATACCCTCATCTAGTCATAGATTCGCCCTCATTTAAATAAGGCTCTTAATGCTTCAGCAGAATCTGTTTTTGACCCTCCTACTTTGACTTATGGTAATACTGTTTTCTCCAAAATGATGGTTATCTCTTCTAGGCATTTTAAGTATCAACAGAAAGATAAGGCATTGTCACTAACAAATACCTGGACCCCCAAGAGCACATCAAAAATTATAGATGCCTAACATTATTATAAGCTGAAATTCTGACTGATATCATAAAACATACAATGTGTCAGGTGGGACAGGGTACCCATTCTCTTATTTGTTTATTTTGAGACACTATAATCAGGATTGCAAATAAATAGGCATTTTTAGCAAACAAAACAAAACACACACAAAAAAAACAGCCAGAAATTGAGTGCCCAGCTGTCCCCTCTTCGAGGCTTGGCACTAATGTAACAGGAAGGCTTAGATTTTAACACTATGCCTATTACTCCCCTTTACCTGTGCCTAGCAGTAGACACGTGCCCTCCACAGACTCCTTCTCTGTCTGCTTCACTCCCAACACACACACACACACCAGACTTTTCATCAACCTGTGGAAGTGAAAATAAAAATCTTGCTTTCACAGCACATTTCTCACCCAAGTATCTCCACCCAACAAATTAGTCTTCTGTAATTTCCACACCTTCAATCTTTGGTAAAGAAAAAAAAAAGAAAAAAAAAAGGCATTCAAATAGGGAATTCTCTTTCCCTCATATTTCTGTATTTCCCCAAGACCTAATAGAAGGTATCATGAGCTAGTGGGATTAATGATTTTGTGTTCAAATTCTACTTTTATTTCTGGAATAACTTAGATCTTCCATATCTCCTAGCAGATGTAAATTCTTCAAAGAGAAGAACTGTGTTATATTTATCTTTTATTTCCAGTGTCTGACATAAAATTCCTACTTTGTAACTATACACCGAAATGTGACATAATCTACCAAGTGACACGGTTATTTAAGTCTATGTGAGTAATTAATAATAACATGTAGAATATATGTGAAACTACTTTATTAACTATAACCTACTAGAGACAGAGCCTCTGCCATGACAGTGCGAGTTACTCGGTTTACTGGCTCCTCATAAAACCTGGTGAAAATTATAAAACAATTATAAATTATAATGAATATATTATATAGGATACATATATAAATATATACATATACATATAGTAAATTATTCAAAATTATAAAACAAACACATTTAAATTCTCCATTTAATCTTAACACATTTAAATTTCTAATAGGAAATGGTCCTATGGGCAAACACTAAACGAAGAAACACCTATTCCAGAAAATCATGAAAATTCAGTAAGAAACTCAAGACTGGTGTTTGAACCAAGACCCCTTCCTCTCTCGACCCTCCCAGTTCAGCGAGGGAAAAACTCCACTCCAGATAGCTACAGCTCAGAAATGCAGGCTCCCAGCTTCTCATGGCTCCCAATCAGAGGGCTTTCTTCCTGGGTGGAGCAGGACTTTAGCACTTCTCATCTGTCCCCAGTTATTTATTGTTGAGGAAAAGTCTCAGGTGAATGAATGAGACATAAGAGCTCCTTTCTTCCCCCTAGCACCTGATTGTGGACTGGAAACTCCACACTGAGTGTGGCATGCAGAGAATGTTGTGGCCCTTATTGTCATTGCCTTGGCTTGTGAGATGGTGAGTCACACATGAGATATAAACTGAGAAGGCCTCAGCCTGCTGCTCCCCTTCCTCGCACAGAGTGTTCACCTCCCAGAGAAGGGTGTCACTCAGAGAGAAGCTTGCCATTCTCTCCACATCTAGCACCAAAGCCCTGACTCCAGAGATTTTTCCTGGGGGGAGAAACATGCTGTGAAATAGATAGCTCCTCATCTTTTCCCTCAGGAGCTGGCTTGATGTTCAACAGAACATGTTCAAGTCTAATGATGCTCTTAAGAACAGTGCATATTGTGGTAGAAGGCAACTGGGGAGAGATTCATGGATTTAATAAAGATATAGCTTAGACTGTAGGCCACAAATGTGAAGGAAAGAAGAAGGGAACAGAACAGCTGGAAGGAGCCTTCATCATATTAGGACAAATATCAAACACTGACCTTGGACACTATTGTTTCAAGGGAGTCACATTTACTTGAGTTAGTTTGTCAATTCGCTATCTTAGAGTTTAGTTTACAGGACTAAAGGAAAGCATGATTGAGAAGTAAAGAAAAGTAAGTAAATGAAGGGAAATTTGGTGACAATGTCACACCAAATAATGGGTATCAAATACAGAGAAATTATTAAAAATTAAATATTCTGGAGTTGAAAATTACTATAATTGAAATGAAGTTCACTAAAGAGAACAAACAGTATATTTGAACTGGCAGAAGAATTAAGCACTTGAAAATAGGTTGATGGAGATGATGCAAGCCAAAGGAAAGAGAAAAAGGAATAGACAATAAAAGCTAACAGAACCTTAAAAATTGTGGGACATCATTAAGCACATGGACATATGTGTAAGGGTAGTTGGAAAGAAGAAAGTGAGAAAAGCTCAGAAAAAATATTCAAAGAAATAATGATTGAAATTTTCCCAAATTTATGGAAAAATGGTAAAATACACATCCAGGAAGCTCAACAAACTAAATAGGTTTAAACCTAAAGAGATCTACAGATAGATACATCACAGTTAAAATGTTAAAAATTAAAAAAAAATTAAATTAAAAAAACTATAAAAAAACTAGTAAATGTACATAAATGTCAGTAAGTACTGATTGTATAAAATAACAGTAATAAAAATATCTAATTTGTGAAAAAAAATGTTACAAGTCAAAACAAGGAAAAAATCTGGAAAGGAATGAAAGGAAAAAAACTTGTCAGTTACAAGGAAACCCCAATAAGATTAAAACCTGACTTCTCAGCAGTAAAAAAGAGAGACAACAAGGCAATATAACATATTCAAAATGCTAGAGAAAACAAAAATGTCAACCAGGAATCCTATGCCCAGCAAATTATCATTCAAATATGAAAACGGGGCACCTGGGTGGCTCAGTGGGTTAAAGCCTCTGCCTTCAGTTTGGGTCATGATCCCAGAGTCCTGGGATGGAGCCCCACATTGGGCTCTCTGCTCAATGGGGAGCCTGCTTCCCTTCCTCTCTCTCTCTCTCTCTGCCTACTTATAATCTCCATCTGTCAAATAAATAAATAAATAATCTTAAAAAATATGAAGACAAAAATAAATATTTTCCCAAGCAAACAAAAACCGAAAGGATTTATTCTTAGCAGACCCGCCTTACAAGAAATACTAAAGGAACACTTTCAGACTGAAAGTGACCCTCGATAGTAATTCAAATTCACACGAAAAGCAAAGAGCAGTTATGTTCTTTGTAATAATTATTATTATCAATAATTAATTCTATAATTATATAATAATCATATAAATAATTATGTAACTAATAAATATAACGATCATATCCAATTATTAAACACATACAAATTATTAATTATATATGATTAATTATGTTATATGATTATGAGGTAATAATATATATTATACATAATTATATAATAAAATATATAGGGTTGCCTGGGTGGCTTAGTCATTAAGCATCTGCCTTCAGCTCAGGTCATGATCCCAGGGTCCTGGGATTGAGCCCCAAATTGGGCTCCCTCCTCAGTGGGAAGCCTGCTTCTCCCTCTCCCACTCCCCCTCTTTGTGTTCCCTCTCTCTCTGCCTCTCTCTGTCAAATAAATAAAATCTTTCAAAAAAAGACACTATAAATGCATATTTTTTCCTGTCTTTTCTTAACTGATTTGAAAAACAACTGTGTAAGATGATACAGTGTACTGTTGGGACTATAACTTATAGAAGGTAAGATATGCGTAACCAAGTTGTCAATAAGAGCACAAAGAAGGTAAATGGGAGCAAAGCCATATTGGGTTAAGGAAATCACTACAGATGACAAAGCATAATAATTTATTATTGAGTTTGTAACAAAGGAGATGAACTACATATAAGAATGACACCTCAAAAGAGGGAAAAGGTACTAGAGGAGTAACATTTCTGTATAGCCCTGGAACTAAGCTAGTGTAACTGAAGCTGATTCTGGTAAGTGGTATATAATAAATCCTACAACAACCTCTTAAGAAAAATCTCAAAAGTAAAATGTCATTAAAGGAATAAAAATATTACAATAGAAAATATTCATATACTGCAAAAGAAATTAGTAAAGGAGAAATAAGGAAACAGACATGAGACAATTGGAGGACAAACAGTAGAATGGAAAACACATTCAATTATATTCAATGTTAAATGTGAATGGATTAAACAATCAAAAGGCATTGATACACTGGATTTTAAAAGATATGATTTAATTATATGTTGTCTGCAAGAGATACACTTTAGACAAAGATGTGAATAGACTAGAGTAAAAAGATAGCAAACAACATCAAGCAAAGAAGAACCACCAAAAAGCTGGATATACTAACATCAGACAAAACTTTAAGACAAAAAAATGTTATTAGAGATATTGACATATTTTATAATGATAAAAGCTTCAATCCATTGGAAGATATAGCAGTTATAAACATATATGCACCTAATAATAGAGCACCAAAAAAAAATACATGAAGCAAAACCTGACGGAAATTAAGAAATAGACAATTGAATAATAGTTGAGGATTTCAATCCCCCATTTTCAGTAATAGATAGAATAAATTAGTCAGAAGATCAAGAAGAAATCTTGAAAAATACCATAAATCAATTAGACCTAATAGACGCCTATAGAATACTCTACCCTCAAACAACAGAATATGTGTATTCTTCTAAAGTTCACATAGAACATTCTTCAGGATAGATCATATGGAGAAAATATTTTTAAAAAATCAATAAATGTGAAAGAACAGAAATAATATAAAGTATGGTCTCTGATAACAATGGAATGATATTAGGAAACAATAACAGAAAAAAATTGGGGACAATAACAAATATGTGGATATTAAAGAATACACTCTTAAACAACATCCACAGAAGAAAGTAAAAGGAAAGTAAGAAAATAGTTGAGATAAATGAAAATGAAACACAACATACCAAAATGTTTGAGACACAGCTAAAGCAATGCTTAAAGGGAAATATATAGTTATAAAAGATCTGAAATCAACAATCTAAAATTCCACCTTAAGACACTGGAAAAAGAAGAGCAAACTAAATCTAAAGCAAGCAGAAAAAGTATATAATAAAGATTAGGGTGGAAATTAATGAAATATAGAGAATAGAAAAACAACAGAGGGATTCAATGGAACCAAAAGTTCATTCTTTGAAAATATCAACAATATTTCAAAACTTTGGTTAGGTTGACAGAAGAGCGAGGGAGGGAGAGAGAGAAAGTGAGAGAGAGAGAGAGAGAGAGAGAGAGAATACTCAAGGGATTGGAGGAGATTATGCTGAGTGAAATAAGTCAAGCAGAGAGAGTCTATCATATGGTTTCACTTATTTGTGGAGCCTAAGGAATAACATGGTGGACATTGGGAGATGGAGAGAAGTCAGTTGGGGGAAGTCACAGGGAGAGACAAACCATGAGAGACTGTGGACTCTGAGAAACAAACTGAGGGTTTTGGAGGGGAGGGGGGTGAGGGGTTGGGTGAGCCTGGTGGTGGGTATTAAGGAGAGCACGTATTGCATGGAGCACTGGGTGTGGTATATAAACAATGAATTTTAAAACTGAAAGAAATTAAATTAAATTTTAAAAAATTACTGGAATAAGAAATGAAAGGACATTTCTCCCAACCTTACAAAAACACAAAGGACCATAAGAGAATGTTATGAATAATTGTATGCCAACAAATTCAATAAATGAAATAAATTCCTAGAAAGACACAAGCTATTGAAATTGTTTCAAGTAGAAATAGAAAACCTATATAGACCTATAGTAAATAAAGAGATTGGATTAGTAATAATAATAATAGTAAAAGAACTACCTATGAAGAAAAGCCCAGGTCCAGATAGCTTTACAAGTGAACTCTACCAAACATTTAAAGAACAGTTAAAACCAACTTCTCATGAACTCCTGCAAAAAACTGAAGATGAAAGTTTCCAACTCATTTTCTGAGGCTGGTATTACCCTGATGCCCAAACCAGACAAAGACATCAGGAAAGAACTGCAGACTGATTTCTCCTACGAATATGGATACAAAAATCTTCACTACTGCTAGCAAACTGATCCAGTTATATATTTATATTTATACACTGTGTATACATGTGTGTGCACACATGTGTATGTGTATATTGTGTATTTATACATATACATGTATATGTGGCAAAGAATTCTTAGATATGACAACAAAAACATTAACAACGAAAGAAAACATTGGATTTCATTGAAATTAAAAACTTTAGTGCTTCAAAGGACACTACCTCTAAAAAATAAAACATTTGCAGAATAGGAGAAAACATTTACCATACACCTACCTAATAAAGTACTTGTATCTAGACTATACAAAGAACTCTTATAACTTAATAATAAAAGACAACCCAATTTTAAAATGGACAAATGACTAGAATACACATTTCTCTAAGAAAGATACACAAATGGCTAATAAGCACATGAAGAGATGCTTGACATCATTGTAAGGATGATGCAAGTCAAAACCACAATGAGATATCACTTCATACCCATTAGGTTGACTACAATCAAAAAGTCAGAAAATAACAAGTTCAGTGAGAATGTGAACAAGTCAGAAACCTCATACACTGCTCATGGGAATATAAAATGGCACAACCATTTTGGAATACAATCTAGCTGTTTCTCAAATGATTAAACATACCACATTCCATATGACCCAGCAGTTCCATTCTTGGGTATGCAGCCCAGAGAACTTAAAAAAATATGTCTACACAAACATTTGTACATGGATGCTTATAGCATCATTATTTATCATGTCCCAAAGCTGGCGACAACTCAGATGTCCAACAAACAAATGGATAAGTGAAATTCCATACAATGGAATATTTGACCACAAAAAGGCATCATTCTGATACATGCTACCACATAGATGAATATTGAAGACATATTAAGTGAAAGAAGCCAGGCAGAAAAGACCACATATTATATAATTCCATCCATATAAAAGTCCAGAATAGGGAAATTTATACAGACACAACATAGATTAATGGTTGGTTAGGACTGAGGGAGTTGGGGTAATAGCTAATGGCACAAAGTTCCTCACTGAGGTGATCAAAATGTTCTGAAATTGACTATGGTGATGATTGGATGTCTATGAATATCCTAAAAATGGTTGAACTGGACTCTTTTGAATTATATGGTTTATGGATTATATCTCAATATAGCTGTTTATAAAAATATGAAAAATACTATTTAAATGCAAGTTAAGATTATTTCTTTGTTCCTGGTTTGTATGACATTTAAGGCCATTTATGCAATATTATCATAACACTCAAAAATCAACTTTTTTAATGCTTAAAGAAATCATTAAAATTGTAAATTCTCTTGAGTCCTTTGTGTGATAAGAGATTTTCTTGTATTATTGTCCTAAGTAATCATCACCATATGAAAAATATGTTATTTGAAATCGAGAGATAATTGTCTGTACTTTATTGATAATCTATATTCTTCATATTAGCCTTAATGATTTCTTTTCTTAGGACAGAGATAATTTAAGGGAAAAGTATGTTCAGCTTGTGGTTGGGTAGTCCTTGTAAATGTGTTTCAGTTTGTTATACTTGGCTCATGTCATCTTCTTCTAAATGAACCACATTATGTCATATTTAGAGTATCCTTTTCCAAATGTGAGATGAAATCATTTTGCAGAAACAAGGAAACTTTTACATAGAGTAGAACTGTAGTCACAACTCTAGAATAAAAACAGCTTCCTTATCACTGGCAGACTTAATGGCTTTTCCCCTTTAATCAAAAGATTTGGACTTTGTAGAAGATTTTAAGCCAAAATAGGGGCTTTTCTGTCCCCAGGAAATAGAAGAAATGAGCAAGAGTTAGTGCTGAAATAGCTGGGTGCTAACTTTTAAAGATTTCTCTATTAGCATCCATAAAAGGAAGTTGGTTACCATTCTCTTCTTTGTTGATGGTTAGCCAAAAGTGAAAAGGATAAAAAGATACCCAAAACTGATTTTCTAGAAGAATACTCAGCTCCACATAGGGAAAGCTATGTCTACATTCCCCAGGTAAGACCATTCTTTAGACAGGATTACATGGTATGATACATGGGCAGAATGCTCAGAGAAGACAGGTAATAGGTAATGTTACCTACTGCTTATGAATAAAGAGCCCAAGAATTACTTCAAAATTATTCTGTTTTTATTCTCCTGCATCACGGACCAATGCTTAACAATCCCTGCATAGAACATTCAGAGGACTTTTTTGTACTCCAGTGCTCATAGCAGCACTCTTCACAATAGCCAGGAGGCAGAGACAACCCCAGTGCCCACTGATGGTGAATGGATACACAAAATGTGGTCTATACATACTATAGAATATTATTCATCCTTAAAAAGGAAGGCAATTCTGACCGAAGCTACAACATGGATGAACCTTGAGGACATCCAGCTAAGTGAAATATGCCAGTCACAAAAGGCAAATATCGTATAATTCTACTTATATGACAAACACGGAATAGTCAAGTTCGTAGAGACAAAAAGTAAAATGCTCGTTCTCCAAGGGTTGCAGGGAGGAGGGAATGAGGAACTATGGTTTAGTGGAGAGTTTTAGTTTGAGCAGAAGAAAACTTTCTGGAGGTGGATGGGGTTGACTGTAGCACATCATCCATGCTTGTACATTACGCACTGAACTGTGTGCTTAGAATATTTAAAATGGTCAATTTGATCTCACGGTATAATTTTTTATTTATGTCAAAATTGACATGCTTGCAAATTTACATAAGGCTTAAATTGCTTAAATTTTACACACACATGTCATTTTTGATGTATATAGAAACCTCTAACAACAACATTCAAAGAGCTCAAGCATCTCAGCTGTGCACTGACCCACCCCCACACTGTCCTAATAGGACAAGGGGACTTACATTTCAGAAGTGGAGTATTTTAGATGGAGAATAGTTAAGTAATGTAACATCATAAACAGTGGCTTCTCGACTCTACCCCGGTACCTGCTGCTTTTCTGTTCCTGCCTGAGACATAGGATCCAGATGTGGCTGCGTTCCTTTTCCTCTGGCAAATGAGATTCCCCGGAATTTACGGCTTAGTGACTTTTAACATATGTGGCATAATCTAAAAGAAAATAATCAGTGAGCTTTTCCGGTCCCTTAGGGTCCCCAGACCAAATAGTCTTGAATCAAAGCAGCTCAGGCTAAATCAGTTGAAAAGGTCACAGACAAACTGTGTAGGCATCCGAGGATCTGGGAAAGTTTGCCTGATGGACCATGGCCCAGAGGTCTGCCCTGACTGGGCAATCCAACATAGTCCATTGATTCTGAAGCTGAATGGGTGTTGATTATGAAATAATTGGCTGATAATGACAACTTAGATTTCTTTTCTCTTCAGCATTCTGTGGGAAAACATTCACTGTCAGACAGGAGTTTCAGGAAGAATCAAAAAGTACCCTTAACCAGCACTGTTAGAATTCTCTATTTACCAGTAATTTCACATGAGAATTCAAAATATGGAGTTGTATGATGCCATCAAGTCAACCCCATGAAAACCAAGTGGCTTGACCCTGGTCATGCTGATAGATAGTTAGAAGGGATTCCAGGTCCCCCAACTCCTGTTGGAGGTGTTCCCCACATCATCAGCCAGTTTCTTTTCTATGTAAATGAGATTCTCAAAGGCTGGTCTTGGAACCAGCAGCTTTGGGATAACCTGGCAAATTGTTAGAAATGCACATGTTGAGGATTCATCCCAGGCCTGCTTCATCAGAAATTTGTGGGGGGCATGGGAGTGGGTTGGGTGGGCCCAGTTTTCCAGGTGATCCTAACAGACACTGATGTTTGCCAAGTATTACTATATACCATGGTAACTAGTGTTCCCAATAAAGGCTCCAGTATATGTCAAGATACAAAATACCTTCTGAAACAAAGATTCTAATTACATACCATACAGGTTTAGTATGCGAGTAAATTGTTTTGCATTCTAGTCGCTTAAAAAATGCCTGTACTCAAGGAGGTTTGATTAAGGCTTCAGCAGATGGAGAACTTACTGCATTTATAACTATCACATAACCTTGGGTTTCTCAAGGTAAACAGTTAATCAGATAGTTGTCACACAGTTTACTTCCAACTCATGAACTATTGACTATCATCACCCCAGGAACTGAAATACTTACTGAACGTGAACATTTAATTAAGTCAGAACTCCATCTACTCCTTTTCTCCAAACCTATGATAACCTTTTCACCACTACATGACTGTGGGCTTTTTAATAAAAACCATTGTGGAGAGAGAGAGAGAGAGATAGCCCTGATTCATCATCTAAGATGCTGATTTCATTATTTAATCAGTAAGTTCTGTTCTGACAACTTTGCAGACGCCAGCCCACCAGATTCCTGCCTTTAATTCCCCCACCTTAGTTCATTTGAAAAGCGCATTTTCACAAGTTTTCACTCAATTTCCACATTGTCTGATTTAGCCAAATCAGCTGCTAGAAGCTTATACAGGATTAAAACATTAGCATTCTCCTACATCTTGGTCCAAGGATAAACTCTCCATAAAGCTAAGTTTAGGTGTAGCGAACACTCCTGAAATGCTAGTACCGCCCAGACACTGATTTCCTGTGAACCTGCCCCTCTGGTATAGTGGGAGAGGGAACACAGAAAATGGCGGATCAAGCTACACAGGTTGGAAACGACAGCTATCTTTTTATCTCCTCTAACTTTAACCGTAGGAGCTTGTGTGCTTGCTTCATTCAGACAGCGAAGGGAGATGCATGGCAAGTCTTTTGTGAGGATGCAGGGAGAAGACCCCAAATCTCAGGCACTTCACTCTCTTCTGCAAGCACTTACCTCACTTTAGGTCAGCACTGTGTACCACTCCTTCCTCCTGAGTGCTTCCCAGGAGCGCCTTCCACTGTTCTGTTTTTATGAGGAATGAACTGGTGTCCCCTGTGAACAGAGTATGGGCTGGCTAGCAAAAGTAGAGTTAAAGACCTCCGAAGAGAAAATACAGTCAAAACAGAGCGGGCTTGTTTAAGGAGAGATATCTCTTTAAGGAAAGATACCTTTATTTTATTTTTTATTTTTTTTTTTGTATTTTTTATTTTATCCAAGTATAGTTGGCATACTATATTACATTAGTTTCAGGCATACAACATAGTGATTTGACAACTCTAGACATTATGCTATGCTCACATGTGTAGCTACCATCTGTCACCACACAATGCTACCAAAATACCTTGGACTGTATTCTCTACACTGTGCCTTTTGTCCCTGTGACTTATTCATTCCATAACTGGAAGTAGAAGCATGTATCTTCCACTCCCCTTCACCTATTTTACCCATCCCCCAACTCCCCTCCTCTCAGGCAACACTCAGATTGTTCTTGCATTTATACGTCTGTTTTTGTTTTTGGTTTTTTCATTTGTTTTGTTTTTTTAGATTCACATATAAGTGAAATATATAGTTGTCTTTCTCTGTCTGACTTATTTCACCAAGCATAATACCCTGTAGGTCTACCCATGTTGTCACAAACAGCAAGATCTCTTTCTTTCTTATGGCTAAGTAATATTTCTTTGTATTTATATATGCACTCACACACATATACACCACATCTTTTTAAAGATTTTATTTATTTATTTGTTAGAGAGAGAGCGAGCACAGGCAGACAGAGGCAGAGGGAGAAGCAGGCTCCCTGCCGAGCAAGGATCCCAATGTGGGACTCGATCCCAGGATGCTGGGATCATGACCTGAGCCGAAGGCAGCCGCTTAACCAACTGAGCCACCCAGGCGTCCCTACACCACATCTTTTTTATCCATTCATCCATCGATGGATAGTAAGTTCCTTCATTTTGACCTGTACATAATGCTGCAATAAACATAAGTGTACATATATCTTTCCAGATGAGTGTTTTTATTTTATTTGGGTAAAATGCCCAGTAATGGAATTACTGGATCATATGGTAGTTCCATTTCCACACTGTTTTCCAGAGTGGCTGCACCAATTTACATTCCCATCAATAGTGCACAAGTGTTCCTTTTTCTTCACATCTTCACCAACATCTGTTGTATCTTGACTTAAGATTCTTTGTAATCCCCAAAATTTAAGTGCTGTGGGCAGTCTAGCTCAGCTGCTAGATATGATGTTCTGAAAAATTCAGGGAAGATGTCTAACATGGTTTTGCAAGGAGTCTTCACTGGGCCTATACAACTTTTATTTCATCCCCCCTACCTACATTTGCCAGTTATCCTAGATCTTCTCTTTGTGGCCATTATCATATATCTGATAAGAGTTTTTCCACATAGCTCTAATAAAGCCATATTATGATACTATTTTAGTATTATGGATTATTACTTTATTAATTCAATTTTTATTAATTGTCTAATGAAACCATATTCTGCTTTCATGCCATATTTGTGTTCCTGAAAAACCTCATATTCTGAAAAATTATGTGCTAAAACCAATGGGACTTGGAAAATGTGGAGTTAAAGTAGACTACTGATGGGGTGTCTGTGTCTCAGCTGAGCATCCAACTCTTGATCTTGACTCAGATCTTGATCTTAGAGTCATGAGTTCAAGCCCCATGTTGGGCTATACACTGGGTGTGGAGCCTACTTAAAAAAAAAAATAGACCACTGAAAAATCTATGCAACTTTGTAATTGGAGAAGTAAGAAAACGAACTGCAATTGCAACCCTTATTAAATTACCAGTGCAGGTAAATCTTCATTAACTTCTATATCTATGTTCATGGACCAAATGTCATAGCAGCAGCCTTATATACTGAGGCTCATGTTTCCTCCACCAAGATTTAGATCCCTGAAGACATTTGCCTATGATAGACCCATTTCATCAACATAAAACATATCATCTGGGGGTAGGTTTCTCATCAGTCAATTTTAATAGGAAAAAAATATCTTTGTAAATTCTTCATCTGCATTTACAGCTACCCCAGATAGCTTAACATACTGCTGGTTCTCAGAGTGTGGTCCTCAGATCAGCAGTTTCTCAGCGTTGTGCAGAAATTTGTTAACCACAAATTCTTGGGCTGTCTTCCAGACCCACTGAATCAAAAATCCTTGAGGATAGAGGTTGGGAAAGGTGAGGAGACCAGAAATCTGTGTTTTAACAAATTTTTCAGGTCATTCTGGTGCAGGTAAATTCTCAGGACAACTGAGATACTTGAAGTGTAACTGTTCCAGAAGCCACTAGAGCAGCTACTTCTTGGAGAAGGCATTTTGCATGACTTCAGCTTTTTTCTTAAGGTCTTCAGTATTGCTAAGTCTTTGTTTTAATTGTGAGAAAGCTAGCTGCTGATGTTGTCAAAACAGGATCACACTGGAAAAACCATAAATGTATCAACAAGGCATCTGTGTAAAACTGACATCAAGTCCCTATTGATCAGTTACATATGAATTGAATCAAATTAATGAATCTTGTGTTTTGCTAAACAGACTGTGGTGGAATAGAAGCGTTGGGTGCAGCAAGAAGAACATAGGCTTTAGGGCCCAACTGAAGTGAGTCTGAAAACTCACTCTCTCCTGGGACCTCTCCTCCTCCATCTGCAAAGATGTGTCATGGAGAAGCACTGCATGTAAATAAGACAGTAGAGGTAAAATATCTAGCATATACTAGATGCCTAAGTAAATTATAATTTCCCACCCTTCACTGTTTTCTTTATAAAACAATTTTTATAAAAAGAAAATTAAAAATAGAAGCTGAATACATTTGTACAGATCCAATATCTGATTTCCTCTAAGATTATTCTATTATTTTCTTGTACGTGGTTCTTGTTGGTCCTGACTCACATAAGATGTCAAGTTGAGATGTATCTAGTAAGTCAAATTAAAAGTAAAAGCTCCAACTCATGGTCTTGAGGGTGATTTCTTCACTGTCTACAAAATCACCAAAAGATGTTTTGGAAATGAATATAGTAATTTAGTAATTGCTTATAAACTTTAATAATAAAATAATATTACTATACTATAATTAAAATAATAATATAATATAAAATTCCATATAATTAATAATCATCTCATACCAATGATGTTCCAAATATTATCCCAACATAAGAAATATTGATGGTTACACAAATAATAACAATTTCTTTTAAATACCTACCAATATTATAAGAGTAGTGATAGTAGATGTTAAAGGAGTAGGTCTAATAATATTTGTAGCAATAGCTCATATTATGGCTACAAGAGCAGAGGCATAGTCTGTCATGACCACAGCAATATTCCCAGTACCTGACAGAGCATCAGGAACAAAGTATGTGTTCAATAAATACTTGTAGAATGAATGAGTGTCATGTTTTAGGTAATTCGGAGTGACTGCATCTGTATCTCATCTGTATCCACAAAATGCCAAAACTCAGTAGACCAAGAAGATTATTAATTCGATTCTACAAATATATCAGAAGACCCAGAAAGGTCAACAGACAGAAACAGAAACTCAGCAAAGGTCTCAAAACTACTCAGCGACAGAGCTTCTGAGTTTCACAACTTAGAATGTATAGAGACACAATCTGCTCTGAAAGATTTAGTCTGTAGATGTGTTATCTTCCAAATGTAGCTTTCTTCCTCTTAAAGTTTATATTTAGCATTGGCAGTTGGCTGCCAACATATGCTTTGACTAAAACACTAGGTTCAGAGGTCCCTTGCAGAAGCATTCAAGAGAAGGTAGGAGAGAATGATTTTTTCCTGTGGGCTTAGAGCTAAAACCTTCTGCCTAATACCATATTGTTTTTATTTAAATTCAAGAATTCTAGAACCTTTAGTAAAATAGAATGTTCTAAGGGTATTTTCATTCCTTTGCTCCCATGGCTACGTCATTGAATTTGTGATCTTCAGAGGAGCCTGCTTCCCTATGCTGAAGAGGTATCCCTGGTAGCATTCTTTTGTTGTTAGACAAATTGGCAGTCTAAAGAAATATCAGACTCTGAACAGACATTCTACCATTTATTATTAAAGATAAGTATGGGTAACTTTCCTAATGAGAATAAGCCAGTACTTACGGACTAATGGGCAAGAATTAAACAGGAATCAGGGAACTGAGGAAAATCCATGAGATGCGAAATCCAAGAGGTATAGAGTCAAACATTACTGAGTTAAGAAAAGAGGAGCTGCAATTTTTCATCACTCACCAGTATCTGAATAAGGCACAAGATATAAAACAGTTGGTTGTACCTTTGTAGATAATAAAAAAAACAATGAAATACCCACATAGACCTTCAAGTAGAAAGTGTGAAAATTATTTATGCAGTTTAATTTAGAATGTTCTATTCTTCCCTGGAGCATTTGATTTTTCTTAGTCTGAGTAAAAATAGATCATAGTAGCAAGTAAAACATGATTCCAGTCCACTGTAAAATTACATCTATGTGTAGAGGATGGTTTGCACCAATCTTGTGCTCAAGAATTCTCTCTTCTCCTCTCTCTCAGAGGATGCTTTATTAAAGTAATTTTATCAGATTGATATTTTTATTTTTAAATTTTTTAGTTGGGCAGAGAGGTGTAGTTCTAACATGGAGACCAGGAGAGTCAGATTCTTTTGAGAGGCCCAGGCAACGTTCTGGTTTTGCTGACGCTCATGGGCTTGATTTCAGCTAGATTGGAAGATCTGCAAATCTCAGTATGCCTTTCTGAGCAGTTTAAAAGAATCAGAAGTAGTTAAAATTTAGAAACTGCATTAAATGTAATGTATTTAAATCTGAAACACGAGGGAGACTTTTACAATTTTTTTGGAGCTAGGAGCCGATCTTGCTGGATAGGAAAAAAATAGAAAGCATTATTATCTCCCACTCCAATTCATTTGAAGCCGAGGAAAATCTCATTCGATTTCATTCAAATTACGCTCTGGCTCTGTGTGAATGATATATGTTATTTGAGAAAATGAGGGAGATGATCGCCTCTCAGCTAATAGCCCATGACGAGGTGTGTGTGTGTGTGTGTGTGTGTGCGCGCGCGCGCGCGCCTGCGCGCACGCATATGCAGGCACGCACTTGCACACGCCTTATAAGGGATGGGTTTTTTTTGTTTTTTGTTTTTGGCTTTTGGTTTTCTTTGCCAAAGACCACAGTTAAGATTGTGTTGTAGGAGATATGAAGTTTTATGGTCAAGTTTAGTAGGAATAACCTTAAATAGTAATTGATTGGTGGCACAATTACCATTTTGATTAATTTAGTCTTTCCCTGTGTCAAGAGGTGGTAGGAGGGCCATGCTAATAGCCTTTTGAATTACTGTTTCATCTTTTTGGTACTGGAGTTGAAAAGTCCTTTTAAATCACTACTGTATGTCAAAGTCAAGCGTTTTATTCAGTTTGGTTTCTAATTAAAGTTAAAAGAGGGCATGTCAGTCACTGGGAAGTAAGATACACATTGAACAAAAATACTTCTATCCTGAAATTTGTCCCTGAAAATGATGTGAATTTGTCCTTAGGGAAAAAAAGACTCTGCAAAGATACTGCCAATTCAAGGGGAAAAGTTTGGGTGTGTAAGTATGATGACTATTTATCTTTCCTTATCCTGCTCCTCAAAGCTGGGCCATCAGCTTACAACACTGGGCACCTTCTGTCTAACCAAGACACGCCCCTTCTGGCCTTAGAGAGACACTGTTTGCCAGATCCCTCAAGTCCTCCAAACCCACAGAGTCCTGTCTTCCCATATGTTCTCATTCTCTCCAGTCTTGTCCTGTCTAGAGGGGTAGTCAATTGGCGTGGGGTAATTAATCAACCACTTCCCAGGTTCCTAACTAAAACCTTTGCATTTTAATCAGATCTCCAGAAAAATACTGAGAAACATTAAAAAATGCCTTTAACTGTGGTAATATTTCCCATGTGGTTAAATATAGGAAGCAAGGAATAGTATAAAGCAGGGGTTCCTTTCAGAACTCTGAATTCATTTATTCATTTACCTACTTGTAGTCATTCATTTATTTTTTCATTCAATAAAACTTTCTCCAACACTGTATTAGTTTTTTGTTGTTTCTGTAGCAAATTGCCCTAAACTCAGTGACTTAAAACAATACACATTTACACTGCTATTCAACATAGTACTAGAAGTCCTAGCCTCAGCAATCAGACAACAAAAAGAAATTAAAAGCATCCAAATCAGCAAAGAAGAAGTAAAACTATCACTCTTTGCAGATGATAAGATACTATATGTGGAAAACTCAAAAGACTCCACTCCAAAACTGCCAGAGCTTGTATAGGAATTCAGTAAAGTGTCAGGATATAAAATCAATGCACAGAAATCAGTTGCATTTCTTTACACCAACAACAAGACAGAAGAAAGAGAAATTAAGGAGTCAATCCATTTACAATTATACTCAAACCATAAGATACCTAGGAATAAACCTAACCAAAGAGGCAAAGAATCTATACTCAGAAAACTATAAAGTACTCATGAAAGAAATTGAGGAAGAAACAAAGAAATGGAAAAATGTTCCATGCTCATGGATTGGAAAAATAAATATTGTGAAAATGTCTATGCTACCTAAAGCTATCTACACATTTAATGCAATGCCTATGAAAATCCCATCCAATTTTTTCAAAGAAATGGAACAAATAATCCTAAAATTTATATGGAACCATAAAAGACCTTGAATAGCCAAAAGAATATTGAAAAAGAATGTTGGTGGCATCACAATTCCAGACTTCAAGCTCTATTACAAAGCTGTCATCATCAAGACAGTATGGTACTGGCACAAAAACAGACACATAGATCAATGGAACAGAATAGAGAGCCCAGAAATAGACCCTCAACTCTATGGTCAACTAATCTTCGACAAAGCAGGAAAGAACATCCAATGGAAAAAAGACAGCCTCTTCAACAAATGGTGTTGGGAAAATTGGACAGCCACATGCAGAAAAATGAAATTGGACCATTTCCTTACACCACACATGAAAATAGACTCAAAATGGATGAAGGACCTCAACGTGAGAAAGGAATCCATCAAAATCCTTGAGGAGAACACAGGCAGCAACCTCTTCGACCTCAGCTGCAGCAACTTCTTCCTAGGAACAACGCCAAAGGCAAGGGAAGCAAGGGCAAAAATGAACTATTGGGACTTCATCAAGATCAAAAGCTTTTGCACAGCAAAGGAAACAGTTAATAAAACCAAAAGACCAATGACAGAATGGGAGAAGATATTTGCAAGCGACATATCAGACAAAGGGCTAGTATCCAAAATCTATAAAGAGATTAGCAAACTCAACACCCAAAGAACAAATAATCCAATCAAGAAATGGGCAGAGGACATGAACAGACTTTTCTGCAAAGAAGACATCCAGATGGCCAACAGACACATGAAAAAGTGCTCCACATCCCTGGGCATCAGGGAAATACAAATCAAAATCACAACGAGATACCACCTCACACCAGTCAGAATGGCTAAAATAACAAGTCAGGAAATGACAGATGCTGGCGAGGATGTGGAAAAAGAGGAACCCTCCTACACTGTTGGTGGGAATGCAAGCTGGTGCAGCCACTCTGAAAACAGCATGGAGGTTCCTCAAAAAGTTGAAAATAGAGCTACCTTAAGACGCAGGAATTGCACTACTGGGTATTTACCCTAAAGATACAAATGAAGTGATCCAAAGGGGCACATGCACCTGAATGTTTATAGCAGCAATGTCCACAATAACCAAGTTATGGAAAGAACGTAGATGTCCATCAACAGATGAATGGATAAAGAAGAGATGGTATATATATACAATGGAATACTATGCAGCCATCAAAAGAGATGAAATCTTACCATTTGTGACGACATGGATGGAACTAGAGGGTATTATGCTTAGTGAAATAAGTCAATCGGAGAAAGACAACTATCATATGATCTCCCTGATATGAGGAAGTGGAGATGCATTGGGGGTGGGGGTTAAGGGGGTAGGAAAAGTAAAAATGAAAGAAGATGGGATCGGGAGGGAGACAAACCAAAAGAGACTCTTAATGTCATAAAACAAACTGAGGAGGGTGGGGGGGGAGGTGGGTTGGGAGAGGGTGGTGGGGTTACATTATATGTTTAAATAAAAATTTTAAAAAACAATACACATTAATTCTTACAGAATAAATTCTGGAGGACAGAGTTTCAAAGTCAACTTCACTGGGCAAAGGTCAAGGTATTGGCAGGACAGGTTCTTTGTGGATGTTCTAAAGGAGACTCTGGTTCCTTGCCATTCTCAGCATCCAATGCCCATCTGCATTCCGTGGTTCTCAGCCCCTTCCTCCAGCATCCAAGTGCATCACTCCAATCCCTGTCCTCTTCTTCACATCACTTTTTCCTTTGGCTTTGACTCCTGGCTTCCTCTGATAAGGACTTGTGACCACACCAGGTTCACCCAGATAATTCAAGATTATTTCATCTCAAGACTCTTAATTACAAAGTCCTTCCTGTCATATAAGCTAAATTCCCACGTTCTAGGGATAGGGACATGGACTTATCTGGAGGCCATTACTCAGCAACCACAAGCACTAAGTATAAGGCAGGGTGCTTGGTGCTTGCCTTGAGCAATGCGGATCCCACCTAGGGATCATATGGTTTAGTAAGTGAAGTGAAATATATGTATGAGTAACAGATGGAAAGTGAGGATGCAAGGAGATCAATGTAGACAGAAATCCATGGATGTTCAGAAGGGGGGAAATTGCATGAAAGTAAATAGAAAGCTTCCACTCAGAGTACTATTTGAGCCTTGAAGGGGAAATAATGTAGAAGTAAAGACCAGAAAAGCCAGGAAGAGGGCAAAAAAATAATTATTACATGACTAGAAAAACATGCCTAAAGTTTTATATTGAGATGAAGTGGTGGGAAATGTTTCAAAAGAGAGTTCGTGAATGTTAGGTGAGAGACTGTCACTATATTGGTAGATAGCAGGAAAGACATTGAAGCATCATGTGTAGAAGCATGGAAAGACTATAGTGGTGACAGCAATGTGTGCCTGGGCATTTTTGCTGCATGGTCTGCATGTGCATACATGAGTCTGACATGTCCTCGCTGGGAAACACACCAAGGTAGGGTATGCCAATGGACTAGAGGTTCAGGGATGGACGCTAACACACTGCTTTTCTACATACTTTGCTTCTCACATGCATGTTGTACTCCCCGAGATAGATTCAACAGAATGGTATAAAACCCAAGAGGACTCTACCAGTTTTTCAGACTCTCTCTGCATCAATTATTTAACTTCAGATTATTACCTACAAAATCAGATTCCCTTAAGATTTATGATTAGTGCTAGCAGTGTTCAAGCTTTTTCATGATGTAGCTAAAAAGGAAAAACACCCATAAAACCATGGCAACTCAAGTGAGAAGACCACCATATTTATATCTGTAATATTGCTACTTATTACCTTTGTGACCTTGAATGGGCCTCTTTAGCATTTTTGAATTCCAGCAATAATCGTAGTACCAGTTTAACTAATTCACCAGCATGTTTTAATGAGATAATATGCAAAGATGCTTTGTACATTCAGAAGGTTATTACGAAAATTCACATTGCAAAAAATAATGCGAAGTCTATCATTTGTTGAAAAAAATATTTCTCATGGTGTGTTGCTATATTGGCTATAAGGCAGGTCAAATTAGAAGAACAAAATGTGCCACCTTTGAGGTGTTGATCCCCTAAAAGGGAGCACCAAAGATTGCCTGATGTTGTCCATCTGACTGGTTTCCACTTTGGGAAGTCATGAGAACCACAGGCAATCTGACTTGAGGCAGATATTGAGACAGAAAGGGAGCTGATAAATCAGGAATTTAATTAACAGAGTGACTTAGGTGGAAAGGTTGAAGCCTAACTGGGTTTCTGTTTACATTAAACAGATGTGATTTTTAATCTGACTCAATTAGCCAGACATTAAATGCATCTTGAAGCAGAAATATCATGGATGTAAATATTCTCTTTCAGAGGACTAAGAAGCACTCAGTAAAACGACAACTTTTCCTCTTTTCTGCGGTGTTACATTAGGGATGCTCTGCCTTCTCTCCAGGCCACAAATAGTTATCTTCTTGCCCACCCCATCCCCGCCTCCACATTTGCCTTAATCAAAATTGAAGGCTCCATTCTCTTGGTGCTCCAAAGTACTCATGATAGATACTTACGGATAACATGATAAATGATTCTCTGCTAACATCTTGGCAATTACTCCAAAGTGTTCATAACTGCTGTTTCAAGATAGGTAGAGTAAGAATCAAAGCAGGTATATTTCCTTAAAAAAAATCCTACTATCAATCAACTCTTATAAGTTCATTGGAGCAGGTGCTGTTGGAGAAGTCTTCCCCCTCTATAGTGCAAGAACAAACAAAACTTCAACTGAAACACTGAAATGTGTTCTCTTTTCTCATAAGAGATAGTTGGTTTCTGTCAGTATAACTGGGTTGGGGTGGGGGAGACAACACATTGTGGGAAAGGATGAATCCAAACAAAAGTATGATTATGGAGAATTCAGGCTCTCTACCATCAGTACTCCGGTACTGCAACCCAAAGCCTTGGACCTTTTGCTCAGGATCATTCACATGTCCTCCTACATATCATTTCTGCATCCTCGCCACCACAGAGCAGGACCCAAGACACTGACATATAAGCCATGACCACCAACAAAGCAGCATGTAGACAGAAGAGGGCATTTCTGGGGATGAACTTAACTGGGTGAAGCTTGATCCAGATCCCTAGCATTAGGGTCTACAGTTCCTTTGGCAGGGGAGGGCCTTCTTTTGCCACTTCTCCTTGGATCCCAAAGCCATTCCTCTGGGCTAGGAGAGAGGGAAGCAAATATTCAGACCCATTTTTTCCAGGGTGTGTATTGACAAGTGGAGAAAGCTTTGCTAATTCTGAATAGTGGATACAAGAAGATAGGGACCCAGAGTAGAAGGCTGCTCAGCCAGCAGGATGCCTGATGTTAGGGATGTACCTTGAGGATAACTGCTCAGCCTCCTACTGGGGCAGGTACTGAGCACCCAGGAGTGAATGCTCACAGTCTGAATCCTGACTCTGGACCAACTTCTGGCTGGTCTACTGCACTCCCACCAAAGCCAAATTATTTTCCTCAGTCTCCTTTTGGTTTCTGGAGGGAGAGATTATTTTCCAAAGCACCTTTGGTTTGGCCCCTGCCCCAAGTGTCTCACTCTCTTCCCTCACCCCACTCTAGTTTCTATACTAGAATGTAGTATATTCACTTCTCTTGGCCCTGGCTTCTAGGTTCCTCTTTTGGTCTCTCCATTCTGCTGCCCTACATTCTCTCAGAAAAAAAAAAAAAAACTTTATTAGTTTCCTCAATTGTGTAACCTGTGTAACTCCATTATCCAGAGCCCTTAACTTGGACAGTTGTATTGACCTACTCTCCACTGCAGGGCTCAGTCCCATCTGAGACTCTAGGACACATTCTGACTTGCTGTGGAGGATATATAAGTAGCCACTTTAATGTAGATATCTCTAGACATAAGCCTTCCTAATAGTTTTCTCTCTAAGTCTTTCATGTGATGGCCTATATCTAGGAATACCAATAGTCATATTCTGTAAGACTCTGACTGAAGATCTTTAAGGGGGGAAAAGCCCATTTTTACTCCAAGTAGAACTCTGGGCCCGTCCCTTTTTAGAATATTGGCAGAAGATTCTTACGGCACTATTTTGAGACATTTGTTCTCTATGGCTGACTCCAAGAGGTTTCCTTATAAGGAGGTGATTATGGTTGTCAAGAGACAGTAGACATGAATTACCACCAGGAGTCTCTGTGACTGAACAACTACTAAACTGGAGGTAGGGCAGGTATGTACTTCTTCTGTGTCCTGCTGGCAGCCCTTCTTCCTTGCTTAGCTAAAGCTTAGAATTTGAATGAGCCTATGAAATAAAGATAGGTCTCAAATCAATAACCTAACTTTACACCTTAAGAAACTAGAAAAAGAAGAACAAAGTAAACCTAAAATAAACAGAAGGGATGACATGATAGAATAAAACAGAACTAAATTAAATGAATAGGAAAACAATAGAGAAAATCAATGAAACCAAATGTTGAGTTTTTAAAAAGATCAATAATATTGACAAAGACTTAGCTAGACAGGTCAAGAAAAACAAAGAAAGAAAAAAAAGGAAAGAATCCTTAGTAAAATCGGGACTGAAAGACTACCAAATTCTAAGAAAATATATAAACAATCATATACCAGCAAATTAAATAACCTAAGTGAAATAGACAACTTCATGGAAAGGCACAAACTACTGAAATTGACTCAAGAAGAAACAGAAAAACGAAATAGATTTATAACAGTTAAAAATATTGAACCAGCAATAAAAAAAAATCCCTCAAAGGAAAAGCCCAGATATCTTTACAGGTGAATGCTGCCATGGGCAAAAAATCTAAAGAATTAACACCCATCCTTCACAAACTCTCCCATAAAATAGGAGAGGACCATTCCCAATTCACTCATTGAGGCCAGTACTACCCTGACCTCAAGACCAGACAAAGATGTCACAAGAAAACTATAAACCAATATTCTTTAGTAATATAATACAAAAATCCTCAAAAAAATATTATCAAACTGAATCCAGCATATATTGAAAAGATTATACATTGTAGCCAAATGAATTTATCCTAGGTATGTGAACATGGTTCAACACATGAAAATCAATCAATTACCTTATAGAGAAATGGAAAAAGACCACACAATTATCTTAATCGATGAAGAAAAAAACATTTGACAAAATCCAAAACTCTTTCATGATAAAACATTCAACAAACTAGGAACATAAGGGAACTTCCTCAACATGATAAGAATTATCTATGAAAACCCTACATACTTATTGTTGAAAAACTGGATGCTTTCACTCTAAGATAAAAAACAAGACAAGGATTCTACTTTTTCTACTTCTTTTTTTAAAAATAGATTTATTTATTTATTTATTTATATAAGAGAATGAGTGCATGAGAGAGAACTAGAGAACTTTCAGGCATGAGCAGGAAGGGGGCGATGCAGAGGGAGAGGGAGAAGCAGACTCCCCACTGATGAGAAAGGAGCCTGACTCCAGGCTGGGTCCCAGGATCCTGGATCATGAACTGAGTGGAAGGCAGACACTTAACCAATGACCCACCCAGATGCTCCCATTCTTTCCACTTCTATTTAACATTGTACTGGAGGTTTTAGTCAGAGCAATCAGAAAAGAAGGAAAAATAAGTTATGCAGTTGTGAAAAGAAGAAGTAAAACTATCTCTATTCACATACAGTGTAATCTTATATGTAAAAAATGCTAAGAAATTCATTAAAACATGATTAGCACTAATGAATAAGTTTAGCAAGATCAAAGGATCAATATATAACAATCATATTTCCATACAATGTATTTCTAAAATTGAGGAATCTGAAAAGGAAATTAAAGAAATAATTCCATTTACAAAAGCAACAAAAAAATAAGTACCTAGGAATAGATTTAACAAAAGAAGTACAAAAACTGTTCTCTGAAAACTACAAAACATCATTGAAAGAAAGAAAACCCCAAAAAATCATTAAAGAAGACCTAGATAAATGGAAAAGACAACTCATGTTCATAAGTGGGAAGATTTAACATAGGTAAATGCTAATACTCCCAAAATTAATCTACAGATATAATAAAATTTCTAACAAAATCCCAGCTGTGGCCTCCCTTTTCTGGGCAAAATTGATAAGCTGGATCTAAAATTCACATGGAAATACATGGAAAGGGGTACAGAATAGAAAAAGTTATCATGAAAATGAACAAAGTTGGAGGATTCACATGTCCCAGTTTTAAAACTTACTACAAAGCAACAATAATCAAGATTATGTGGTATTGACATGAGGATGCACATATAGATCAATGGAATGGAATTGAGAGTCTATAAGCCTATATACATTTGTGGTCAATTGATTTTCAACAGTACCATTCAATGAGGAAAAAATAGTCTTTTCAATGATGGTGCTGGGACAACTGGATATTCACATGCCAAAGAAGAGATTTGGACCCCTATTGCTCACCATATACAAAAATTGACTGAAAATGGATCAGAGATCTAAATGTAGTAACTCACAGTATAAAACTCTTAGAAGATGAACATAGGAGTTAATCTCTGTGACCTTGGATTAGGCAATGTCTTCTCAGATAGGACACCAGAAGCATGAATGACAAAGAGATAAATTGGACTTCATAAAAATTTTAAATATTTGTGCCTCACAGGACTCCATTAAAACTGTAAAAAGACAACCCACAGAATGGAAGAACATAGTATTTTCCAATCATGTATTTGATGAGGAACTTGTATCTAGAATACATTAAGAACCCATATAACTCAACTCAACTGTAATGTATTATAAACTTTAAAAGACTTCATATATTCCTGATGCTGCAACATCCCTACAAACAAGATTTGAGCACCCTGGTTACATGGCCAGGTACACCTGTGTGTCACAAATTCCATTTCTTGCCCATCCCTGACTGTGACCTAGTGACTTTCAAACATACCAATGAAATCCCCTCATATCTTTGCACGTTTCACTCTGACCTCCCATAAAGACACTTGCTCCCTTGTCCTCATGCTCTCTTGGCTCCCCAGCTGTTCAGCTGCACCATAGCACATACTTTTCCCAATGTCCATAACCCAGCCACACTATCCCTACCCCACCCTCCACCCCACCTCCAGCAACCCTCAGTTTGTGTCCTGAGGTTGAGTCTCTTATGGTTTGTCTCCCTCCCTGGTCTAACTCTCAAATTCCTCATATCAGAGAGATCATATAATTGTCTTTCTCTGATTGACTTATTTCACTTAGCCTAATATCCTCCAGTTCCATCCACATCATTGCAAATGGCAAAATTTAGTGTTTTTTATGGCTGCATAGTATTCCATGGTATATATATACCACATCCTCTTTATCCATTCATCTGTTGATGGATATCTAGGTTCTTTCCATAGTTTGGCTATTTTGGACATTGCTGCTATAAACATTCTGGTGCACATGCCCTATTGGATCACTACATTTGTATCTTTGGGGTAAACACCCATTCATACGATTGCTAGGTCATAGGGTAGCTCTATTTTCAACTTGTTTTTTAATGATTTTATTTATTTATTTGAAAGACAGAGATCAGAAGTAGGCAGAGAGACAGGCAGACGAAGAGGAAGGGAAGCAGGCTCCCTGCTGAGCAGAAAGCCCGATGTGAGGCTTGATTCCAGGACCCTGGGATCATGACCTGAGCCAAAGGCAGAGGCTTTAACCCACTGAGCCACCCAGGTGCCCCTATTTTCAACTTTTTGAGGAACCTCCATACTGTTTTCCAGAGTGGTTGCACCAGCTTGCATTCCCACCAACAATGTAGGAGGATTCCCCTTTCTATGCATCCTGGACAACATCTGTTGTTTCCTGACTTGTTAAGTTTAGCCATTCTGACTGGTGTGAGGTGGTATCTCACTGTCGTTTTCATTTGTATTTCCCTGATCCCCAGTGATGTTGAACACTTTTCCATGTGTCTGTTGGCCATTTGGATGTCTTCTTTGCAGAAATGTCTGTTCATGTCCTCTGCCCATTTCCTGATTGGATTATTTGTTGTTTGGGTGTTGAGTTTGATAAGTTTTTTATAAATTTTGGATACTAGCCCTTTATCTGTCATTTGCAAATAACTTCTCCCATTCTGTATTTTGGTTTGTTGACTGTTTCCTTTGCTGTGCAAAAGCTTTTTATCTGATAAAGTCCCAATGGTTCATTTTTGTCCTTGCTTCCCTTGCCTTTGGGAATGTTTCCAGGAAGAAGTTGCTGCAGCTAAGGTTTAAGAGGTTGCTGCCTTTGTTCTCCTCAAGGATTCTGATGGATTCCTATCTCACATTGAGGTCTTTCATCCATTTTGAGTATATTTTTATGCATGGTGTAAGGAATGGTCCAGTTTCACTCTTCTGCATGTGGCTGTCCAATTTTCCCAACACCACTTGTTGAAGAGACTGTCTTTTTCCATTGGATATTTTTTGTTGCTTTGTTGAAGATTAGTAGACCGTGGAGTTGAGGGTCCATTTCTGGGCTCTCTATTCTGTTCCACTGATCTATTTTTCTGTTTTTGTGTCAGTACCATACTCTCTTGATGATTACAACTTTGTAATAGTGCTTGAAATCCGGAATTGTGATGCCACCAGCTTTGCTTTTCTTTTTCAACATTCCTCTGGCTATTCTTTTCTGGTTCCATATAAATTTTAAGATTATTTGCTCCATTTCCTTGAAAAAAGTTGATGGTGTTTTGGTAGAGATTGCATTAAATTTGTAGATTGCTCTATGTAGCATAGACATTTTCACAATATTTGTTTTCCAATCCATAAGCTTAGAATGTTTTTCCATTTTTTAGGTCTTCCTCAATTTCTTTCATGAGTACTTGGTAATTTTCTGATGCTTCTTTAATTAGGTTTATTCCTAGGTATCTTATGGTTTTGTGTGCAATGGGATTGACTCCTTAATTTCTCCTTCTTCTGTCTCGTTGTTGGTATATAGACATGTAACTGATTTCTGTGCATTGACTTTATGTCCTGACACTTTACTGAATTCTTGTATGAGTTCTAGCAGTTTTGGAGTGGAGTATTTTTGGTTTTACACATTAAGTATCATGTCATCTGCAAAGAGTAAGAGTTTGACTTCTTTGCCAATTCCGATATCTTTTATTTTTGTTGTCAGATTGCTGAGGCTAGGACTTCTAGTACTATGTTGAATAGCAGTGATGATTTGGGGCAGCCCTGCCATGTTCCTGACCTTAGGGGAAAAGCTCTCAGTTTATCCCCATTGGGAATGATATTCGTTGTGGGTTTTTCATAGATGACTTTTATGATATTAAAGTATGTACCCTCTATCCCTACACTGTGAAGAGTTTTAATCAAGAAAGGATGCTGCACTTTGTCAAATGCTTTTTCAGCATCTATTAAGAGGATCATATGGTTCTCGTTCCTTCTTTTATTAATGTATTATATCACATTGATTGATTTGTGGGTGTTGAACCAACCTTGCAGCCCAGGAATAAATCCCACTTGGTCGTGGTGAATAATCATTTTAATGTACTGTTGGACCCTATTGGCTAGTATTTTGGTGAGAATTTTTGCATCCATGTTCATCGGGGATATTGGTCTATAATTCTCCTTTTTAATAGGGTCTTTGTCTGGTTTTGGGTCAAGGCAATGCTGGCCTCATAAAATGAGTTTGGAAGTTTTTCTTCTATTGCTGTTTTTTGGAACAGATTCAGGAGAATAGGTATCAATTCTTTAAATTTTTGGTAGAATTCCCCTGGGAAGCCGTCTGGCCGTGGGCTCTTCTTTGTTGGGAGATTTTTGATTATTGCTTCAATTTCCTTACTGGTTATGGGTCTTTTCAAGTTTTCTATTTCTTCCTTGTTCGGTTTTGGTAGTTTATACTCTCTAGGAATGCATCATTTCTTCCAGATGGTCTAATTTTCTGGCATATAGTTGCTCATAATACATTCTTATAATTGTATTTCTTTGGTGTTGGTTGTCGTCACTCCTCTTATATTCATGATTTTATTAATTTGGGTCCTTTCTTTTTTCTTTTTGATAAGTCTGGCCAGGGATTTATCAATCTTATTAACTCTTTCAAAGAACCAGCTCCTGGTTTCATTGATCTGTTTTAATGTTCTTTTTGTTTGTATTTCATTGATTTCTGCTCTGATCTTTATTATTTCTCTTCTCCTATTGGGCTTAGACTTTTTTTGTTGTTCTTTCTCCGGCTTCTTTAAGTGTAGGGATAGTTGTGTATTTGAGAATTTCTTGTTTCTTGAGAAAGGCTTGAATTGTTATATACTTTCCTCTTAGTCCTGCCTTTCCTGCATCCCAAAGATTTTGAACAGTTGTGTTTTCATTTTCATTTGTTTCCATGAATTTTTAAAAATTCTTCTTTAATTTCCTTGTTCACCCATTCATTCTTTAGTAGGATGCTCTTTAGCCTCCATGTATTTGGGTTCTTTCCAACTTTCCTCTTGTGATTGAGTTCTAGTTTCAAAGCATTGTGGACTGAAAATATGCAGGGAATTATCCAAATCTTTTGGTACCAGTTGAGACCTCATTTGTGACCCAGGATGTGATCTATTCTGGAGAATGTTCCATGTGCACTAGAGAAGAATGTGTATTCTGTTGCTTTGGGTTGGAATGTTCTGAATATATCTGTGATGTCCATCTGGTCCAGTGTGTCATTTAAAGCCTTTATTTCCTTATTGGTATTTTGCTTAGATGTTCTATTTCAGTGCAGAGGGTGTTAAAGTCCCCTACTAGTATTATATTATTGTTGATTTGTTTCTTTTATCTTGTTATTACTTGGCTTAGGTAATTGGCTGCTCTCATGTTAGGGGTATAGATTTTTAAAATTGTTAGATCTTGTTGGACAGACCCTTTGAGTATGAGATAGTGTCCTTCCTCATCTCTTATAGTCCTTGGCTTAAAATCTAATTGATCTGATATAAGGATTGCCACCCCAGCTTTCTTCGGATGTCCATTAGCATGGTAAATTGTTTTCCACCCCCTCACTTTAAATCTGGAGGTGTCTTTGGGTCTAAAATGAGTTTCTTGTAGGCAGCATATTGATGGGCTTTGTTTTTGTTTGTTTGTTTTTATTTTTGTTTTTTTATCCATTCTGATACCCTGTGTCTTTTGATTGGGGCATTTATCCCATTTAAATTCAGTGTAGCTATTGAAAAATATGAATTTAGTGCCATTTTATTGACTGTAAACTTACCATTAATATATATTGTCTCTGTCCCTTTCTGGTCTATGTTACTTTTAAGTTCTCTCTCTCTCTGCTTAGGGGACTCTTTTCAATATTTCCTGTAGGGCTGGTTTAATGTTTGCAAATTCTTTTAATTTTTGTTTATCCTGGAAGATTTTTATCTCTCGTTCTATTTTCAATAACAGGCTGGTGTGATATAGTATTCTTGACTGCATATTTTTCTCATTTAGTGCTCTGAATATATCATACCAGTCAATTCTGGCCTGCCAGGTCTCTGTGGATAGGTCTGCTGCCAATATAATATTTCTACTGTTGTAGGTTACAGACCTCTTGCCCCAAGTTGCTTTCAGGATTTTCTTTTTGTCACTGAGACTTGTAAATTTTACTATTAGAGGATGGAATATGGGCCTATTTTTATTGGTTTTGAGGGGGTTTCTCTGTGCCTCCTGCATTTTGATGCTTGTTCCTTTCCCCAAATTAGGGCACTTCTTTGTTATAATTTGCTCCAATATGCCTTCTGCCCCTCTCTTTCTTTCTTCTTCTTCTGGGATCCCAATTATTCTAATATCGTTTCATCTTATGGTATCACTTATCTCTTAATACTTATCTTATGGTATCACTTATCTCTTAATTTCATCTTATGGTATCACTTGTCTCTTAATATCTCTTAATACTGGATACCCTCATGATCCAGTAGTTATTCATCTCTCTTTTTCTCAGCTCCTTTATTCTCCATCATTTGGCCTTCTATATCACTATTTCTCTCTTCTGTCTAATTTATCCTAGGAGTAAGAGCCTCCATTTTTTATTGCACCTCATTTATAACTTTTTTTATTTCAAATTGGTTAGATTTTAATTCTTTTATTTCTCCAGAAAGGGATCCTCTAGTATATTCTATGCTTTATTCAAGCCCAGCTAGTATCTTGATACTCACCATTCTAAACTCTAGTTCTGACATCCCACTAGACATCAGCACCACATCTTGTTCTTTATTTTGAGGAAAGTTTTTCTGTTTTGTAACTTTATCCAGATAAGAATAGATGTATGAGAGAACAAAATACAAAAAGAGTAGCAACGACCCCAGAAAAATATACACTAGCCAAATCAGAAGGGACCTGAAACTGGGGGGAGAAGAAAATAGGAAAAATATGTATATACATATATAATATTATATTAATTACATATAATTAATATTATATTAAACATATTAATAATATATTAATTATATATATATATATTATTAGACTGGTGAATGGAACAGAGCTACACACTTGATTTTGGGTGTATTTTGGTCTGTTAGAAGAAACTACCTCCCAAAATTTTTAAAAAAGAAATAATTTTATGTATACAAAAATAGGGGTAGGCATAATGAAGGGATGGAATATGACTGTAAAGATTAAAATTAAGAAAGATTCTAAAAAAGGAATTGATAAGATAAGAAGTTGGTATCAACATGGAGGGGATTGGAAGAGATTAAGTAAATTAAGTCAAGCAATAAAGTCAATTACCATATGATTTCACTTACTTGTGGAGCATAAGGAATAACATGGAGGACATTAGGAGAAGGCAAGGAAAAGTGAATTTAGGGTAAACGGGGAGGGAGATGAAGCATGAGAGACTGTGGACTCTGAGAAACAAACTGAGGGCTTTGGAAGGGAGTGGGGGTGAGCCTGATGGTGGGTATTAAGGAGGGCACTTATTGCATGGTGCACTGTGTATGGTGCATAAGAAAATGAATCTTGGGACACTAAAAAAAAATTAAATTAAATTAAATTAAAATTTAAAAAATTTAAATGAAGAGATAAGTAGTTGGTTGAAATAAGAAAAAAAAAAAAAGGAGAGAATGTGATCTGGCCGGAGACTAGAACAAAGCCATACACTAGATATAGGGTATATTTTAACCTGTTAGAAAAAACTGTATCCCAAAATTTTAAAGAAAGAAAAACTTATATGTATACCAAATAAAAGGTTAAATAAAATGAAGGGATAGACTATGGCTATAACAATGAAATTTTTAAAAGATTTTTTTAGAAGGTATTGATAAGATAAAATTGTTAAAAAGGTTAGGATAGGAAAGAAGAAAATTTTTAAAAAATAGAATAAGAAAAAAATAAAATAAAATTAACTTCCAAAGACTAAAGAATCATGGGGAAAAAAGCCTTGAATTCTATGTGCTATATTCCCATAGCTCTGAAGTTTTGCAGTTCTCATTGGTCGGTGAACTTGGTCTTGGCTGGATGTTCTTGCTAATCTTCTGGGCGAGGGACCTGTTGCTGTGATTCTCAAATGTCTTTGCCCAAGGCGGAATTGCACCACCTTTGCCAGGGGCTGGGCTAAGGAATCTGCTTGGATTAGCTCTCCAGAGCTTTTGTTCCCTGAACACTTTCCATAGAGCTATGGAGGCAGAGAATAAAGATGGAGGCCTCCCAATATTTGGCCAGGAGGAACTGAGAGCTTGGGCCCCCCCCTCCTCAGTGCACCCTCGGAGATAAACAGTCAGGCCCGCCCTTCTCCCTGGTTTCCGGCTGTACTCGGTGCTCACTGGGCCTGTGACTGAGTATTTCTATCTCTGGCACTTGGCCTCATTTGGAGTCTCCAAATCCAGCAGATCCCCACCACATTCCTGTGCTATTCTTCCCAGAGGAGGAAGGTGAGTCTCCCTGGATCTACCACTCGGGGGGTCCCTTCTCAGAGAGCAGTGTCCCAACTGTGCCTTGGATCATGGTTTAAGGTAACCCCGAGCTGAGAGCTCACTCCTCAGCTCCATCTTTGCAGCCGGTTTCCTGGCTCCAATACCTGGGAGCTCTGTGACACCCAGACACCCCCAGGCTTTCTGTGACCCTGAGGGACCTGAGACCGCACTGTCCTCATGAGGGTTCCACCCTCCTGCTTAGCCTCTGGAGCAACATCCCTCAGTGGAGCAGACTTCTAAAAGTTCTGATTTTGTGTTCTGCTGCTTGCCAGGAGCTGGCCCCTCCCGCTGCGGTCTCTCTTCCGTATATCGCCTCTGATTCACTTCTCCATACCTCTTACCTTAGAGAAAGTGGATGTTTTCTGTTCATAGAGTTGCTTCTCTTCGTCTCTTCGATCTCCTGCTGAGTTTGTAGCTGTTCAGAGCGGTTTGATAGCTGTCTAGCTGAACTCCTGGGACCCAATGGTAGTTAGGTCTTCTACTCCTCTGCCATCTTGCTCCTCCCTCCAAGAATGCAGTTCTGATACATGCTCCAATATAAATGAATGGTGGAACATGCTAAGTGAAAGGAGCCAGGTACAAGAGGCCATATATTCTATGATTCCGTATACATGAAATGTTCAGAAAAGGCAAATCCAGAGAAGCAGAAAGCAAATTAGTGGTTACCATGGACTGGGAGAGCGGGGGGGAAAAGGAGAGAGACTGCTCATAGGACTTCAAATTGAGATGATAAAAATGCTCTGGAATTAGTACTCTTGGGATGTACAACTCTGGATGGACCCCAAATCACTGGATTGTAAACTTTAAAAGACTGACCTTTATGGGATATGAATTGTTTCTTAATAAGGTTATTTAAGAGACCCAGGGTGCTCAGTTGGTTAAACTTTCAGCTCTTGATTTCAGTCAGGTCATGATCTCAGGGTCATGAGATAGCCCCATGTTGGGCTCTGTGCTGGGGGTGGAGCCTGCTTAAGATTTTCTCTTTCCCTCTCTCTCTGTCCTTACCCCCTTCTCTTTCCCTCTCTCTTTCTCTTTCTCCCTCTCCAAAAATAAAAATAAAGTTGCTGTTTAAAAATAAAAGCCCCCAGTGAGCCCACTTGCCTCCAGTAAATAGCCCACGCTCTGTAGCAGGTGTGGCCTGTCCTGCGTGCCTTTTCCTCTCAGACCATCTGTGGCACCCACTTGGACTTGACCCTCCAGCAAAGTCGAGCTCCCTGCAGGTCCCAGAACCCACTTTATGGACTCTCACCGGCCTGCCTTAGACTGTTAGATTGTCCTTTCCTTTCTTGTCAAATTGCTATTTTACTCTTTAAAAAAAAGATTAGTATAAAAATCTCAAACACACAAAAAAATAGAGACTGGTACGATGAACACCCAATGACTACATCCAACAACTGCCCTTTCTATCGAGCTCTCTGGTGTCATAATGCCCAGTTCAGACCTCACTCTGACTAGTCAGACCCACGATTTTTTGTGGCTTTTCTTTTTTTTTTTCCTAAACCAGATCCCCATATGAAGGAACACACATACATTTGGTTCTTAAGTCTCTTTAAGTCTTTCCTAAATCTAGAACATCCCCCAACCCCCATCACCCTCAGTTTAATCTCTCATATTAAGTCTCTTATTTAATAGCCAAGGCCAGTTGTCTAGCAGAATGTCCCATAGTCTGGATTCATATAATTGTTTCTTTTTGGTCTGATTTAACTAGTTTCCCTAGTCTCTGAATTTCATGTGAAGTACAAGTTAGATCTACAGGTTAAGACCCTGCCAGTTGTTTGGAAAGGGCACTCCATGGGAGATATTATGTACCTCATGCCACACTGTAGCAGAACACGAACTATGTTATTAGCTCCCACAGTTTGCATTCAACCCATAAAACTTCCCCTTTTAGAAGATCCCTTTAATCGTTAATTAGGTTTGTTCATAGAGGTTGTACTTTGGCATAAAGTTAATTCAGGGCTGTAAGTCTCGGCTTCTTTTTGTTCTGTTGGTATAATCTCTGTGACTTCATTGAGAAGAAGCACTGTGTTAGCCAAAGGGGTATGAGAAGAGGTAGGCCCTGTCCTCAGGGGTAGCCCTGGTGGCCTCTTGTGTCTCATGCGTGTCGAGTGTTGGATCATGGGTGCACACGGCGTCGTGTAACACATGCATGGACACGCATGGACATACACTATGGTGTCAAGAAAGAGAGTGCCTTCAACGGTGTTGAGCACCTGCCCGGGGCCCAAACCATGCTCCAAACTCCAAGCTCCTGGGAAGCTGCCGGCTCAGGAACTCCTGGGGTCCTCTGCTTTCCTGCCAGGCAGGAAGACTGAAGGCCCAGGGAATAAACAAAAATTTAAAAAATCAGTAAAAGAATCTGTGACTGTTCCTTGAGCACCAAACCCGGGATTTGGCTCCTGCCTTCTCAATGTTTGCAGCTAAAGAAACAAACAAGCAAACTGGTTCACACCCACACCAGCGAGGCTTGCATGCTGGCATTAGGTCAAACCAGAACCCCAAACTGCTTTCAGCTCTCTAGGCTGCACAGAACCAGATTGGGAGCCAAAATGTTCCTTCCACTGTGGTCACCTGGAAAGCCAGGAGCCACTGAACTCTATTCAGCACAGACCTGAGACCTGCTTCTGAGCTAGCTGACCCTTGTCACCCCACTTCTTTCCTGTGCCTGCATTTGAACCCAGGGTCCCCATGTTCTTTCCACATGCGCGCCTCATGCCGTTTATATACTGAGTGCTCTGATAAATCAGTTTGATCGGTTTGATCTCTGGTGGCCCAGTCAGGATCGATTTTAGAAACACAGCCCTTTTCTGGAATGGTGAAAAGGAAACGTGTGAGGAAAGGGAAGCCAGTACAATTTGCACAATTATGGCGGCAAGTAAACAAAAGCATTCCCACAGTGCTTCACCTGCTGCCATCCGTCCTGCAGCGGTCAGCAGTTCCCTGGTGCACATCTCCGCGATGGTACTGTGTTCGGTTCTCTAGACGATTCCCCCCCGCACAGCCTGGGACACATCTCTGAAGAAGTGAGGAAATCAATGCCAAGGGCTCTGGTCCATGGGAATGACATAAATAGCGGCTTTGTTCCTGATGAGGTAGTGCTGATTGCTTTTTGCACATATCTTTCATCATCATTAGCCGGACCCAGCTTCCCTTCTTCAGATAAGGATAAAACAAAACAAAACAAAAAAACACAAGAGACTGAGCACAGAGAGCTGAAAATTCAGTCAACGGTCACAAGCACACAAAAAGGCAGCAAAATATGAGAAACCGAAAACAATGCATCTGAGACCTACCATCCCAGGCAGCAGATATTGATGGCCCCATCCCCGGTGAATTCTCCCTGCCCATCAAGGGCACCCCAAACCACCTTCCATGTCATCAGCAAGCCTATCACTCCACGCATATCCGGTGAGGGTAGACTTTCCGACATGCTTTTTTTATTATTATTATTAGTTAGAGAGAGAGAGAGAGAGAGAGCGAGCACAGGCAGGCAGAGAGGAAGGCAGAGGCAGAGGGAGAAGCAGGCTCCCTGCCGAGCAAGGAGCCGGATGTGGGACTCGATCCCAGGACGCTAGGATCATGACCCGAGCCGAAAGCAGCCGCTTAACCAACTGAGCCACCCAGGCGTCCCGCGACATGCTTTTTCATTACCAAGTGGTGAGATAAGTGGCCCTTTTGTAAATCAAGGAACAGAGAAACCCTAGAAAATCTCTCTTAAAAATTGTAATATTCATCTTGCTGCTCCTGCTGAGAGAGCCAAAAGGAAGCCCAGGTTGTTTGACAAAATGCCATGCAGCTCTGAAAACGGGAGTCTGAGTCTACTGTATGACGTGTTAGATCTATTTATTACTCGGAAGTTTGCCTTCACAATGTTAGATGGCTGCCCGTCCCTACCCCTCCTGGCAGAATCGCTCATGACTATCAGGAGGGAAAAGCCCCATATATTACAACTTTCATTCTGTCTTCGGTCATCAAAAATGAATTTCCCCCAGCAAGGAGTTTATTTTGCAAATGAGTTGAAGTGATTCACAGGCCGCTGAAAAATAGCATCTTGAAATTTATTCTTAAACACAGTGCTTTATAAACTTAGTTCACACATATGGTGTTTCCCAGGCAAACATTCAAAGGCGCAGGGATCTGTGTGCCTGTGGCAGGGAAGAAACTGGGAAGCGGTTTGGAGGCAGGGTTTTGGTGACTTCGAGGAGGCCTGTTGGGGCCTCACCCTGATGGCTCCAGGCACGCGCCGGGGGTAGCCATCAATCTGGAAATCAGTGCGGATAGAATCCATGCCATACCAGAAAGCAGCAGAGAAGGGCTTCTCACTCTCCTTCCTCCCTCATCCCGTCTGCTCCCAGTCCACAAACAAAAAGGGCCAGTTCACTGCTCTGTGCCTTGTAAGAAAACCCCTGAATCATTCCAAATGATGCATGGAGAAGGAGTCACATATCATTTGGAGCATAAAACCCTGGGGTGCAGATGGCAGAATTCAGAAATAGAACGAATTCCGTTGCTCCAAGCACAGGGCCAGACACCTGGCATTGGGAAAGCCATGGTTATAAAACTAACATGGGACCAGACACGCAACCTGGCAGAAACGTGTCCCGGGAGACAGCTGGACAGAAGTCAACCATGAATCTGCCACCGTAGAAGTGTGGCTTATCTCCTCCGGCAGACTTCACTGGCCTTGAGAGATGGGGGGCAGGGGCCATGTGAAGAAACAATTTCTCTGCACCCACAAGACAGCATTCTGGTCCTAAGCAAGTCACTTAACTGCAATTTGGATCTCAATATGCTCCCCTATAAAACCTGCCTCTCACGGTGTCCTGTGGAGCCCCCCGACTCCAGCCCAACAAATAAACCATCTTTCATTGCACCCAATTCAGGGATGCAAGAAACCTGAAGTGAGTTCAGAGCAATCTCTGGGTTTTAGAGGCTTTAAGAAACTTACCAAGTGGTAAGAGACAGAATTGGGGCTAACACATGCCTGTCCTCACCCCGGAATAGTGTTCTTTCTAAAGCCACAGGGAATGAGAACACAGTCCAAGAGCAGAGGTGGAAGGGACCCACCTGCGTTCCACGTAGATTTCAACCTTCCTTGCCCCCTGGCTGCTGAAAGAGCCTGGGTGGCTCAGTGGGTTAAGCCTCTGCCTTTGGCTCAGGTCATGGTCCTGGGATCAAACCCCACATTGGGCTCTCTGCTCGGCTGGGAGCCTGCTTCCCTCTCTCTGCCTGCTTGTGATCACTCTCTCTCTCTCTCTGTCAAATAAATAAATAAAGTCTTAAAAAAAAAAAAGGATGAATCCTGGCTGGGAACTCTTCTTTTCCCCTTCACTGTGAATGGGATGCTGAGAGGAACCGCGAATAGTGATACATTATTTATAACAATAAAAACAAAATAACAACAGCCAACTTTTATTGGGCACTTACTGTATGCTAGACACTGAGCTAAGTGCACTATGTGCATGATTTATTTAAATTTTCTCCTAACACCCTCATGAGGTAGATCAGTGCTAATAATATTATTATTTTTCTTTTGATAGTCCAAGAAACAATTTTAAGTAAGCTACTTGCTCAACGTGAGATGGCTTGTTCATGAAGGAGCCAAGACCAGGACCGCATCCCGTCTGCTTTCCAGAGCTTAGGGTGGTACTCTCCTCCCAACATTCTCATCGGCGGGGAGGGGGCTGAGGATGGGGAGGTCTGGGACTCAGCTGTGCTCATGTTTCTCTCCATTCCTCATCTGCACACTGGTCTCTGCCCCAAATCTGAAGAAAAGTGAGAGGGAATGGAGCCATCCAATCAGAAGAGGAAGGGTCTCTGATTCCACATTCTGGGAATGGATGGAAGAATTTCATCGTCATTTTTGAACATGAGGAGGGACCTTACTCAGATAGCTAGGAGGCCCTCTCCCCTGTACTCAATAAGGAGAAAACAGGAAAAAGTGCATTTAAGCCACAGCCTTGGGGAACTGCCGCTGAAGAAAGCATTTCGTGACCAAGTTGTTGACCATGGGAAGAAGCTGCCAGAAAGGAAACAACATCTCCTCTGAGCTCCCTGACAGGAGGGAATGTTTCTGCCTGGCAGGGTGTTGCTATTCATTGCAACACTGGAAAATTTTAAATCAAAAATGAGATTTCCAGAAATGTGTTTTCCTAAATTCTTCACACGGGTGTGCTATTAATATGGAAATGAGGAGAGAGTTTAATCATGTTTGACTGTTTGCTGGAAAGAAAGCAAACATGCTGGTAGGCTAAGTATCATCAGGTTTGTAAAATGGGGTCAGGCTGATGTGGGATTGATGGATTTCTTGCTGCTTATTATCTCTTTGAAAGGTTGGAATAAATTCAATGCCGAGAGGGGCCACCATACTCCTGCACCTGGCACGGCGGTCCTGAGAAGCAGGTGGCCTTGGCAGTGACTTGGAGGGCTGGAAGGTGGACCTCTCCAGGCCAGCACCTGTCCCTGCCCCTGAGCCTGGCCCCAACCACATGTCCCACAGGGTGATTGTGGGGCAGGGCAGGCACAAAGCTGGAGTAGAAGATCAAAGGGCAGATCAAACAAGAATTCCTTGTCTGCGTATAATTGATTCCTATTTACAAAGTGTCTCCGTGTATATTGTTTCAATTAATCCTCCGAAGACATCAGTGAGAAAGGCAAGGTAGATATTTTTAATCTGCCTGGTTTAGAGATGAATGAATGAGGCCCAAAGAGAAGATAAGGGGTTTGATTTGTTCAGTGTTACTCAGATCACAAGGCACAGACAGAACGCAGGACGCTGACCCCATTATGCCACAGCACAGCACTGCCACCCATGCCAGGGGGTCCCTGGTGGGCTGGGCTCTGTGTCTTCAACCTCTACATCCCATGTGGGCTCTGGCCCCAACTGAGACTCCATCAACTACATGTTCAGGGGCTAATTTTGCTCCCAGACACAGCAGAAGTAAGCACTTCAGGGTGATTTCAGAACCAACTCCCTAAGTTAATTAATATCTTCAGGAAAATGCGTATTACGCGGTCATCTCGTAACCACTGTGAAGACCACAGTGAATAGGAAGGAAAAGCACCTGCTTTGGGGAGCCTGTCATTGAAGGTTGTGCTCCTGACCTCAATGCATTTGTGGTGGCCCTGCGACCTTGACCAAAGGCAAATTCCGATTCAATAGATCTGGGCTGGGGTCTGAGCTTCTGCATTTTTAATGGATGGTGTCAGTACTGGGAGTCCACAGACCAGCATCTGGTGGCTAAAGTCACTGTTAACAGACAACCACAGGCTGTGATAGGTAAAGGTCTTAAAACCAGACCTTTGCTTTTTCTTTCCCCCTTCCTCCTGGCTAAGCTCTTGCTTATCCAGTACTGATCTTCATTGTATTCTCTGAAATATGTGGAAAGTTCTGTTTTCCTCTAAGTCTTGTCCCTATTTGTCTCTGTGGGAACTGAAGTTCAGCCTCGGCTACCTCTTTGCCTAGCCCCCACAACAGGATGCTTGTTGGCTTACGGCTGCCTGATACTCACCACCAGACATTCTTCAGGTTATCTACTGGTCCAGCTCAATGTGCTTTCATCCTGAACTTTGAGGTCCCAGCCTGTCCAGTCCAGCACCTCCTGCCATTGACTGGTTGGATCAGGACACGGAAATGTGTCCAATCAGCCTCTTGATAAACAAGGGAGCAAGGCACTCAATTCCCAAACAAGGAGGAGTATTTTAAGCTATGTCAACATCTTAATTAGACATTAGTTTTATTTACTGTCAATTATGCAGGAAAGAACCCTTGTCCCACCAAGGATAAGTGTCTCTCTGCACTCCCCTGTGAGGCCCACTTGTTTCTGCTGATGACTTTATTAAAAGGTAAGAAGATGGGGCCTGCTTATTAGCATCACAGCAGGAATCAGATCAGGTCTATAAATGAACCTTCTGAGATTCCTTCTGAAATTGCAGATGGAGAAAAAGAACCAGCGAAGAAGCCAGGAATTCAACTTTCCAAGGCAGGGAATGTAGGGCTGGGATCTGAATGTTGGTATAAAAACCCATGAGCAGAAATTTCATGAGTAGAAGAAAAGCACATTGAAGTGCCATCCACGGTTACCAAAATGCACGCCCTGCACATGGGTTAGGATTAGAAGACAGCCCGTGACTTCAAGATCACAGACGTGAGATTTCAGAATTCTCTGAAGTCTGCAGATTTGCATTTCACCCGAAGGCCAATGGCAATGACTCTGTGACTCCTAGTTCTGGAAACAGCTCTTGCCCATGCCACGTCTTTAGCAGGGAAGTCTGTTTATTTCCTTCTCTAAAAGGGTCTTTGACTCTTGACTGTGGATGAAATGAAATCCGCTTTTCTCTCTCACCCAAACTCAGCCTCCACATTCAGTCCCCAGCCTTTGTGTGATGAGCTGCTCATGACACTGCATATTTTAAAAAACAGGCTCTCCCCAGGGCACCTGGGTGGCTCAGTTGTTAAGCAATTTCCTTCAGATCCTTCAGATCAGGTCATGGTCCCAGGGTCCTGGGATCTAGCCAAGCATCAGGCTCTCTGCTCAGTGGGAAGCCTGTTTCTTCCTCTGCCTCTTCCCCTGCTCGTGTTCTCTCTCTCACTGTCTCTCTGGCAAATAAGTAAATTAAAAACCATATATATTTTCTCCCCATTTTCAGACCAGAGGATAAAAGTCTTTTGATTCAAAAACACTCTCTCTGGGGTGCCTGGGTGGCTCAGTGGGTTAAAGCCTCTGCCTTCAGCTCAGGTCATGATCCCAGGGTCCTGGGATCGAGCCCCACATCGGGCTCTCAGCAGGGAGCCCTCTCTCTCTGCCTGCCTCTCTGCCTACTTGTGATCTCTGTCTGTCAAATAAATAAAATCTTTACATAAACACTCTGATTTATTATTGGCAAGTAGCTCTTCTTTTTGGAAACCTAACATGTTCACCTCATCAGCTGGAAGAGAAATGACGATGTTGAGTGGAGGGCAGCCACACAGCTCGACCTCCCACCACAAGGAAAGCAGGGTTTCTTTTCCTGGAGGTTCCAAGGAGCTGGAGCTGTGAGAAAGGAGTTTCGGAGCAGATAGTGCTTTGTGACTTCATCTGTTCACCTCCCCTGTGCATCCTCTCGGGGGGGCCGGGGTCTGGCCAGAGGGAACACCCCGACGGTTACTGTGAAAGGATGGCATACTCTGAATGCCTTATACCCAATGCCCACCTCACTTCTCAGACTCACCGAATGCTCAGTTGGCATGACAGACTCTCACAGCGCCCTTGGGGCCCCAGAAGCCAAAGCATCCCTACAGAAGTTCCTGTCATGGGTGAGACCAGCAGCAGGAGAAAGCTGAGGTGGGCAGATGGGCAGCTGGAATCAGCAAGACCAGAGGGGTCATAGGTAGCGTTTTGGCAGGTGTGAGGGAATTCAACAGTGTGCATTTGGAAGCCGCCTCCTGGGGCTCGGCAGCCATTGGCCTGACCCGGCCAGAGGGAAAGAAAGGCAAGTAGACAGAAGGCCCCGGGGAAGACTGACAAAAATGAGCCAGAGCCCCAGTGTCAAAGCAAATTTGAATTCTTCTTAGTACCCAGGAAGATAAGAAAGAACCCAAGGACCTGAACTGAGGAAAAGCCTGAGGCATTGTCAATAGAAGGAGCCTTGATGGCAATCTGGTTCAGCCAAGACAGAACTGAAGCAAACGGAGCCCAGGAGCGCCCCCTGTGGGTCCAGAGGTGAGGCACCCTGGACAGGTACCTGGTGAATAGGTTGTCACACTAAGTCACCTACAGATCAGAGAGAACGTAAGGCAAGAAGCAGGGATGGGGGAAGCTTCTTTTTTCTTTCTCTTTCTTTCTTTCTTTTTCTTCTTCATTTTTTTTTACAAAATGCAGGGATAGGCTGGTGAAGCAACTGTGTAAGGAGCATAGAATCAGAAATGTCAAGTGTTCCACAATCAAGTTTGTGAATGAATACACACACTCATGTGACTCTAGCAATCCACATGAGCAACGGTATAACTCTTTCTTGGTGGAGCTCAGAATTCCCAAGCATGGTCTAGTCCCTGGGTATCCGAAAGTCATCCCCACTTTATTTTTTTAAAGATATTTTTATTTATTCATTCGACAGAGAAAGAGAAAGACAGTGTGAACAGGGAGGGGGCCTGAGGGAGAAGCAGCAAAACCCCCACTGAGCAAGGAACCGGACGCAGGGCTTGATCCCAGGACCCTGGGATCATGACTTGATTTGAAGGCAGGTGCTTTAACCCACTGAGCCACACAGGCCTCCTGAATCAACCCCCCTTGAAACTTCAATTCAAAACTCACCTCTTCCAAGTAGCTTTTTTCCCCTGATGAATTCCTATACTGTACACGTGGATCTAAGCTCTGGCTTGTGTTCCTCTTCCCACTATAGTGCTCCCAAGATCAAATGCATGTACATGGCACATGTAGAAAATTATTCTTACCAGGGAATTTCCTGAGAACTTTGCTTCATAGTGACTATTAGTATGAAAAGAATATTAATTAGCACAGGCCTGTTCTAGGCATAAATGACTTGTGTAAATATTAATAGTAACAATTATTATTTTAAATGAAATTTACACATACTTATGAAATTCAAGCTCTTTATCATTCACTGACAAGTAGTAATGATAATATAAAACTAATGTAATCTCAGTTCAGATGAGCAAATAAAGTTGATAGTAGAATGAGTCTAATTAATGAATTTGCTAAAGGCCTTTCCCTGTTAATGGGTCTTTAGTCAAAGGTGAGTTTGGATTTAGGACATACATTTTAGGTCTACTGGTAATATATGTGGAAATGTGAAGGATTCAGCCCAACAAATATGTATTTCTTACTATGTATTCAGTACTGAAGGTAAACACTGATGAATCAGTCAAGACCCCTGCTTCTGAGGCTCTTACCATCTGGGGAAGATGATCTGAAAATATTTGTGAAGCAAGAGCTAACAGGGGAGAGAGAAGGTGAAAATACAAGGGAGATGAGGCAGACTTTGTGGAGGGCAGGGAACAGGATTGAAAAACAAAATTCGGGACGAGGGACTGACCTTTTTCTGAAAACGAAAATGAAGAATGAAGTGGGGGTTTCAACAGAAATAGGAAAGCGTTCACCCTCTACGGTCTTAATTCACTTAGAAAGTAAGAGGCAGAAATGTCTGTTCATGTCCTCTGCCCATTTCTTGATTGGATTATTTGTTCTTTGGGTGTTGAGTTTGCTAAGCTCTTTGTAGATTTTAGATACTAGCCCTTTATCTGATATGTCATTTGCAAATATCTTTTCCCACTCTGTCAGTTGTCTTTTGGTTTTGTTGACTGTTTCCTTTGCTGTGCAAAAGCTTTTGATCTTGATGAAGTCCCAATAGTTCATTTTTTCCCTTGCTTCCCTTGCCTTTGGCGTTGTTCCTAGGAAGAAGTTGCTGCGGCTGAGGTCGAAGAGGTTGCTGCCTGTGTTCTCCTCAAGGATTTTGATGGATTCCTTTCTCACGTTGAGGTCCTTCATCCATTTTGAGTCTATTTTCGTGTGTGGTGTAAGGAAATGGTCCAATTTCATTTTTCTGCATGTGGCTGTCCAATTTTCCCAACACCATTTGTTGAAGAGGCTATCTTTTTTCCATTGGATGTTCTTTCCTGCTTTGTAGAAGATTAGTTGACCATAGAGTTGAGGGTCTATTTCTGGGCTCTCTATTCTGTTCCATTGATCTATGTGCAATTGCACTACTGGGTATTTATCCTAAAGATACAAACGTAGTGATCCAAAGGGGCACGTGTACCCGAATGTTTATAGCAGCAATGTCCACAATAGCCAAGTTATGGAAAGAACCTAGATGTCCATCAACAGATGAATGGATAAAGAAGATGTGGTATATATATATACGATGGAATACTATGCAGCCATCAAAAGAAATGAAATCTTACCATTTGCGACGACATGGATGGAACTAGAGCATATTATGCTTAGCGAAATAAGTCAACTGGAGAAAGACAACTACCACATGATCTCCCTGATATGAGGAAGTGGAGATGCAACGGGGGTGGGAGTTAAGGTGGTAGGAAAAGTAAAAATGAAAGAAGATGGGATCGGGAGGGAGACAAACCAAAAGAGACTCTTAATGTCATAAAACAAACTGAGGGGGGTGGGGGGAAGAGGGGTTGGGAGAGGGTGGTGGGGTTACATTATATGTTTAAATAAAGCTTAAATAAAGTTAAAAAAAAAAAAAGAAAGTAAGAGGCTCACAGTTTGCTGAGGGCCAGAGAGTTGAAAAGGGGAGGGATGACCCGGGAGCTTGAGGAAAGTGGAAAAAGATGAACAGAGTGGTTGACAAACAAAGAAATAGTTTCTCAGTGTTCAAGACCCAGCCGAGATAGGGGACCAGGGACTTATAGTGGCACCAGCCAACAGAGGTTGAGGATGCCTTTCCAGTAGGACCGGCAATAGCTAATACCTGGGTGTATTAGTAAATATTTTATAGAACGAATCCATTGTGGGGAGATTCTTGGGAAGAGCAAGGGAGGAAGAAGGGTGTAAAGGCATAAGCATGCTCCTGGACCGTGCTTGGTTGCATGTTGTGTTGGAGAGAAAGAGAGGCTGCAGGGCACCAATAGGAGGGTTTGGGCACTGGCGGCTTATCTCCAGAAAAGAGCAGGAGTGGTGGTGAGACCCAGGAGGTGAGTTCTATAGAGAAGCAATTCTCAGCAATGATAAGTTCCTTGTGACTGGATGTAAGTGACAAGCGTGATATAGAGATGAGGACACCTGGGTGGCTCAGTCAGTTAGGCATCCGCCTTCCCCTCAGGTCCTGATCCCAGGGTCCTGGGATGGAGCCTCATGTCAGGCTCCCTGCTTAGTAGGGAGTTTGCTTCTCCCTCTGCCTCTGCCCCTCTCCTCTGCTCATGCCCGATTGCTAGCTCTCTCTTTGTCAAATAAATAAAATCATTTAAAAAAAAAAGTGACATAGAGATAGAAGTCTCTGGACTTAAGGTACCATGAACTTAGGCTCTTTGATGGACCACTTGCATGGATACCAAAGTCACAGCCGATGGTTGCGAGACAGAGCACAGAAAAGTTCTGTGATTAGGCTGCTAAGAGGTCAGTGAGAGATGTGGAGATGGGGAGACAGAGGTAGCAATGAGAGGAAGAGAGTGATGAGGATTGGAGTCCCCAACCCTGACAGGTGAGACTCTGTTTAGGGAAATCCCCAAGAGAAGCAGGTGAAGACAGCCTTTCATTAAGAAACGAGGATCACTTTGGCAGACTCCCTGGAGGATGGCATAAAGGCATGTGACCAGGTTCTGCCCATCCGACACTCCTGCTCCAAACTTGCAGCAGGAAGCTCAAGTTTGTGCCCATTGTACAGGAGCCATTCTGGAAGGGGATGGCCACTGAATCCCCATGCCCAGCTGTTAGCTGCAGAGGCATGGAGGGACGGCAGCCTCTAGGAGTGCCTGGTGCCAAGTGGGCCAGCAGTGGGTTTTCAACAGACCAGTGGGTTTTGATCCTCCTTTTAGAGCCTGTAAACCTGGTTCTCCAACCTGGACTCTCACCCCAACCCAAGGCAGCATCTACACTGCAGCTGGCTAATCCAGCATCCCATGAACACATTTGTTTTCAGCCCACCTCAACAGGCCAGTTTCTGTGGCTTGCAACCCAGGGAATGCTGATCAATGGTGGTAAAAAGCCAGATGGAAAGTACCTCGAAGGAGGAAAGGTTTTCTGCAAGGGTGGAAGGGGAATGGTTTGGAAAATGGATTTGGGGCATGGCAAATGCTGCCTCTGCCTGTCCTTGTCTTCCAACACCCTTTCCAGACTCTAATCCTGGTACTGCTCTGTGTTTCCCAGAGAATGTCACTTTCTCTGTAGCCCTTGGTTGGAGAAGGTTCCTGCTACCACCTTCCAGTGGCCGGTCAGTAGGGTAGGGGTTCATGTTCAGGTGCCAAGCGTGTCTGGGTGGTGGGTGGTGGTGCCTGGTTGATACCACATCAGGTCTGACCTAATATCCGGAGAGTATTGTCTATGACTGTGGTGGCTCTGCTTCTTCAGGTGCTATGTACAGAGGATATGGGTTGCCTCCTCTGCCCATCTGAGCACCAGGAGATGTGTGCCAAATTCTTGTTGGGTCAACCTGATTCAGGAATTCTTTTTTTTTTTTTCCAAAGATGTACTTATTTGTTTTAGAGAGAGAGACTGCACACACACACAAGCAGCGGAAGGGTAGGGGGAGAGGGAGAGAGAATCTCAAACAGACTCCATGCTGAGCTCGAGCCCAACACAGGACTTGATCTCATGACCTATGAGATCATGACCTGAGCTGAAACCAAGAGTCGGACACTCAACCAACTGAGCCACCCGGGTGCACTTTGATTCAGGGATTCTTATACAACAAGACCTAAAGGGATCCCTGAACTTGGGACTTAAAGTAGATAATAAAGGACCCGGGTTAAGAAGACTTGACTTTCAGTGCAGAATAGGAAAATGGAGTTGACAGAATCATTCCTTACTTAAGCAGAGATGTGAGTAAAAATAGAAATAATATGCAAGCATAGGGTTTTGTGTACCAGTGTGGTTCTGGTAGGGACAATCTGAGTTATTAGTGAGTAGAGAGTATCTCGGCACTGGTTCTATTCAAATCTTTTTTCTACTAGGTCACCTGTAGAGAATTCCTTCTTACATTTCACTCTGGTCCACACCAACTAAAATAGACAATTATTATTATATGTCCATCATCCGACAGGCTCTGTGAAGTATTGGGATATAGCACTGGCTAAAATATAGTTGTCCTTGAAGGGAACTTATGGTCAGTCTGGGGACAAGGGCAATTACATCAGGGAGGGCCAAGTAAGCATCTGCCATTGCGAAGGGTCTAGGACACGGGGGTGCGGGGGTGCACGTCAAGCCAGCTGTTTCTCTGTGTCCCGGTAATACACTATGAAGAGAGTTATCAGTTGACTTCTCTGAAAGTCCATATTTTAATATGATTTCTAGGGTTCTCTCAATTTCTTTCCTTTTGCAATTTCACAAGTCCATGCCAGAACAGAATCCAGAGCTGCTGAAAGGGTTCAGCCATGCAATTCTCTCCCAATGCAAGATACTCCATTGATGTTTGCCATGAATGCCTCCTTCAAAATACACTCTGGAAATAGTTTTGTAACCAGGTGGGAGACATTTTATAGTCTTTGCTGCCTGCAAGTTGGAGAAGTACATCTTCTCTAATAATGACCACCCTGAAGCTATTTCCCCATCCTGGGTGAGAATGTCTCGTTTCTCATCAGGGACTACCTGCCCAGATCTTATAGCTGGGGTTAAGAGCCATCCCTTTATATAAGACAAAATGCCACCTTGCCAGCTGTTTGCCATTTCACTGGTTTATCTTTATGGCATATGGATTTCAAAAGCATTTGAAAACTAAAACCTTTAAAAAATTGTATGTCTTTTCCCCCTTGACTGTCATCTCCTTTGTCCATTCCTTAAATAAAAACATTATCCCCAATTTAGTGTTTGCTCCTCTGCTCTCTCCCTCCCCATCTCTTGGGAGTCTCCTCCACCAAGTGTCAAAGGATGTTGGATTTTGGTGGGACCTTGAGAATCAGCCACTGCATTGGTTCTCTATTTCCTTTGCTATCCTCAATGAAACTTCTTCAAAGCAAGTCTTGCAGAGTCCAATACATGAAACAGACAATGGGAAGCTTCTGTTCTTTTAAGGGGGTCAGTGACCCAGACCCTGCCAGCTGCCTCTTTGCTCACCCACGCAGTAGTCCCTAAAGCACTCAGGACCCCAGGTGCTAGCAGGAGACTCAGACTTCCGCCTTCTGAAGAACCACCACCCCTGACCCACTGAATCAGAGTCTCAGGAGGGGCCCTGGGAATCTTCATTACACAAAACTCTTCAGCTAAGTCTCCTATTAATAAAACTTGAGAACCACTGCCTAGTACTCCAAAGGCATAGTTTAAAGCTGCTATTCTGAGACACCCCCTTATCTTACAGAGGAGGATCTTTTTTAAAGATTTTATTTATTTATTTATTTGAGAGCGAGAGAGAGAGAGAGAGAGAGAGAGAGCGAGCAGGGGAAGGAGCGGAGGGACAGGATTCAAGCAGACTCCTCGCTGAGCATGGAGCCAGATGATGGTCTCGCTTTCACAACCCATTAGATCATGACCTGAGCTAAAATCAAGAATCTCCCACTTATCCACCCAGGAACCCCACACAGAGGAGTCTCTTGAGTCCCAGAGGGTCAGAGCCAGACCTTCAAATAGAGCACATGGAAAGGTTCTGAGTTCATGCTGGGCTCCCAGGAACCAGTTCCAGCTACCGACAGGAATCACAATCAGCATTTCAAACTCCGGGTTCATGTGGAATTTGCACTCTGTTCCTGCCACACCCACCATCCTGGGCTCCATGGTGGCCTCCTAAAGGTCTCAAGCCTGGCCTCAGACCTGAGGTTGTGGTTCTGACCCAGGACTCTAGGGGACACCCTGCCCTCTCTAGGCTTCCTGGTCAATGTCCTCCTCTTGGCATTGTCACCAGTGTTAATAACAGACTCTGTCCAACACCATATTGCTGTAGAAAGACCCCTGACATTCACTGCTGTCCTGATACCTCCATTCCTTGTCCTCATAATGGACACAGTCATGTACCTATGGGTGGTCTCAGTATTGGTTAAACATTAGCACCACCAGGGAGCCTTTTAAAAATACCCACCAGGTCCCACCCAAGAGATTCTTTCATCATCCTGAGATGAGCACTGAGCATTGGTATTTTTTTTAAAATAGTCTTTACCCATTGCCCACCTCCCAACTCTGCACAGATTCCCATAAACCCAATAGGGAGCACAAGTGGAAAAGCACTGCTCTAACTGGAATAGAATTGGTTAGGGACACATATGTCTCCCTAGCAAGACTGTGAGACCTGGCAGTGTATATACCATGTTCTGATCACCTTTGGATTGCATTTCTTCTTCCCTTGTTGTATTTACTGAATGTTTATGGAGTGCCTAAAATATGCTAGATAGGAAAACAACTATGCTGATGGACCCAGAGTTGTGAAATAAGTCAGACAAAGACAACTACCATATGATTTCCCTTGTATGTAGAATCTAAAACACAAAACAAAGGAACAGACAAACAAAAACAAAAACATACTCATAAATCCAGAGAACAAACTGGTGGGTGACAGAGAGGAGGGGTGAAGGGGATTAAGAGGTATAGATAAAGTCTCAGGGATGAAAAGTACAGCATAGGGAATATAGTCGTTAATATTGTAATATCGTGGTATGGTGACAGACAGTGATGACATTTAACCCGGTGAGCATAGCATGGGATTGTTGCATTGCTGCTCTACACCCAGCACAAGTACAACCTTGCATGTCAACTGTGCTCTAATAAAGAAATACAAAAGAACCAGACTAACATTTTAACTCATCGGAAACCCCCAAAAGTAGAATAAGCTAATATTCACAGATCACTGGGAGAGAAGGACTGTCATCAAGAACTTCTATCCAAATGAGACACCTGTCACCTGGGAAAATAAAAGAAGCATATCTCTGGATATGTAGCCCATGTATTCCCACTAGAGGAATTATATGAAAAGGTACCAAAAAAAAAAAAAAAAAGAGAGAGAGAGAGATACTAACCGACAGATGATAGATAAATAGATAGATGATAGATAGATAGACAGACAGACATGACTCTTACCATTTATCCCATTTAGACTGTAGTCTCCAGAAAGATCCATAACTAGTTTTAACATACAACCCTACATTTCCAGTGCCATATCTTGCCCCTTGAAAGAGAAGCAGCACGGAGTGCAAAGCACGCTTGCTTTGGTCACTGGTGACCTATGTTCAAATTTGACATCTGGCACTTCCTGGCTGTATGGTTGAGCAAGTTACTTAACCTCTCTCTGAACCTTATTTTCTTCATCCTCTAAAAATATTATCTATCGGTGGAATAGTGGTAAGAACTGCAGATGGGTGAGAGGCTGGCTGGGTGCTCCCAGTAGCTGCCCAGTTGCAGAGAGCACTCCAGCCTTTCTGGGTACATCCAGAGTTGCATAGATAGTGCTAGAAAAAGTCAGAGAGAAGGTGAGAGCTGCTTCTCTGCCCACAGGATTGGGCAAAACATAAAGAGAAATAGTTTACTAGTGATTTTGTTTTAGTCAAATGAAAAAATGTTGGAGTTTGTTTAAACATGCTGCGGTTTCAGGGCACCTGGGTGGTTTAGTCACTTAAGCCTCTGCCTTTGGCTCAGGTCACGATCCCAGTGTCCTGGGATGAGTCCTACATCGGGCTCTCTGCTCAGCGGGCTGTCTGCTTCTCCCTCTCCCTTTACCCCCTCCCCCTGCTCATGCTCTCTCTCTCAAGTAAATAAAATCTTTAAAAAAAAAATAAATTAAAAAGTAAAGAAAGAAAATATTAACATGCTGCTGTTTTAAGATCCCCAGAAAAAGTTAGGTTGTGATGCTGTTCAAAAAAATGTGAAAGATGGTAGACAATCACCGAAGAAAAAATAAGTGAAATAAAAAAAGTTAGCTTAGTTTGGGTAGCAAGTAAAAACAGTAGCAGGTTGGGAAGTAGAAAACTAATCCTGGCTGAGCTACTAACTAGTTGTATAGCTTCAGACCAGTGTGCCCCACACTTTGCTCATTGATTAAGTCTTTAAAAATGTAAAGCACAGTAAAAATGTTAGCTTGGTATATCCATTTCCTGAAAGTGAACAAAAAGTTTTAAAAAATATATCCAAGTGCTAATATTGTACCATGTGACACCAAATTTTCTCTCCCAGTATTTATTCCATGGTTTTCCCTCAAGATTGGAGTGTGAGCAAATCTGTTTTCTGTATTGGATGTCATGAATCTCCAGATCTAGGTTAGACAATGCAGCAGCAGCCTAATCCATTCTTATACCCAAGCTCAAGGAGACAGGTGCTTACAGATTTCCAAGATGAAGACCTCTCTATTTTAAATGGCTTTCCCAAACATGTCATTTGACTTTATAGGAAACAGCATTTTTATCATTTGTCATTCCTATTATCTCCTGGAGGTGGGTTGTTCATTGTTTAAGACTATAGGGAGGGGCGCCTGGGTGGCTCAGTGGGTTAAAGCCTCTGCCTTCAGCTCAGGCCCAGATATCGAGGTTCTGGGATCAAGCCCTCCATCAGGCTCTCTGCTGGGCAGGGAGCCTGCTTCCCCTTCTATCTCTGCCTGCCTCTCTGCCTACTTGTGATCTCTGTCTGTCAAATAAATAAAATCTTAAAAAAAAAAAAAAAAGACTATAGGGAGAGTGACTTACCCACTAGTTCGCATCTTTTTACCCTTCCTTCCTTCCTTCCTTCCTTCCTTCCTTCCTCCCTCCCTCTTTCATTCATTCTTTCTTTCTCTATCTCCCCTCCGTCTTTCTTTCCTTTCCTTCTTCCTTCCTTCCTTCCTTCCTTTTCTTTCCACCAGTAAACTAAACTGCAGAGTAAACAGTCCTTCCCTTTTTACAAGAAGTAAAGAGATTTTGCACCTTTGCACCATTTTATGACAGAACACACCTAAAACCCATTTTTTAAAAAAGTACCAGTATTACACTCTATCCCAAGGCCATTACATTGTTCATTCTTAACCTGCCCTAAGCGAAAATGCAAAGACACCGTCCTCTTTCTTGATCCCCTGTGAGGCTGGCTCTTTCAAAGGATAGTGGGGCAGTTAAAAAAGCAGGATGACCTCTGTAAATGACTCAAATCAGCACATCTAAGACCAAAAGTCCCTGGAGACTGGTGGTTTTTTCTCAAGATGGCCCTGCCACTTACTGCTTTCTGGCTTGGTTGAAATCGAGAAAGGGACATGATTATCATTATTTTCCAGTCAGAAAGTTAAAACCAGACAGTGACAAATCAATTCTCAAGGCATACATTTTCACTCATGAAACTGAAAAAAAAAAAAAAATCCTGAGAAAATCCATTGCTAGTCTTAAAAGTTAACACGCCAACAAAACTAAGTGTCAGAGATTTTTTTTTTTAAGATTTTATTTATTTATATGACAGAGATCACAAGTAGGCAGAGAGACAGGCAGAGAGAGGAGGGGAGGCAGATTTGCCGCTGAGCAGAGAGCCCAATGCGGGGCTCGATCCCAGGACCCTGATATCTGGGCCTGAGCCGAAGGCAGAGGCTTAACCCACTGAGCCACCCAGGCGCCCCATGTCAGAGATTTTTAAAATCCCTAATGCTCTTTTGTCAAAAGGAAACTGAACACCACTGGGGGGCAAAATCCACTGGGTGTGGTGAGGCTTTCGGAGTGGGGGTGGGGAGTGCTGAGGAGTTCAGCAAGAGTCCTGAACAGCTCTATTAGCTTAAGGATTGGATCAATGTGAAACTTAATACTTTAATGACTGAGCATCTCTTGGGCCCCCCTTATTTTTCAATTCTCTGGTCCTAAGAGAATCATTTTCTACTCTCCATCAAGCCTTCTTGAGCAGAGGAGAAAGCAAGGGTATAACTGAGTCCGGAGGGGCTAAGGGGAAGAACTTCCAAAGGGAGAGGACAATCTCCCACACAGATGGCTGGCAGCAGAGGATGGCGGTAAGCACTCAACTTCTAGAACCAGGGTTTCCCATCCACATAGCCTGGCTGAGGTACTTACCAGATTTAAGTTCCATTTTCCTCTCTATTTTCCTGTCCTGGGTTGGTTCGTATGAAATGAGATCCTCCCATAAAACGTTGAGTATGATATTTGGCACATAGTGAACACTTGCTAATTATGGGGAATTCTAGTGCTTTCTTTTTCTCAGTGTTTAACAATTTGCAGAGTGGTTATCAGGGGTCAACACATTTTGGGTGAACGCGTCATATATGGCTGATGCTCCGAACAGCTCACTATTGGAACGAGCTAATAAACTTACATTATCATCAGAGATTGCTGACATACAGAAGCCATCTGAGTTTATAGGCAACTTTTCTACCCATATCCCCAGCACCTTGACATACACGTGTATATTTCACCCATCCAGATTGGTAACAAGTGTCATTGCAGCCCTGGCATTAGAAGGCCTAGGACTCAGAGAGAGGTAACATTTATAAATAAAATGTATCTGTATCCAAGGAACCCTCTAAAGAAAATGACCATTACTTCTGTTCTGAAAATGATGCCAACATTTATACTATCACATACTCTCCAAGCCTGAGACCTTTTCCCAGTTGAATTAGAGTGGTTCATTGTCTCTGCAGAGCTAGGGAGAAGTTGGTGGAAAGTGACAGAGGGCAGACACACCTGTATACATTATGTACATAGAGTGTGCTTCTGCGTGTGTGTGTGTGTGTGTGTGTGTGTGTGTGTGTGTGTGTGGTTGGGGGTAGGGAGGAAGTGAAGGAGCCAGTTCTGTCCTGAAGGGATTAGAACAGGCTTTTATGGAGTCTGTGAGTCTTGAATGGATTCTTGGAAGGCACATGTTTACCTGGCCGTTGGGGCTGAGAAGGGAAAACGGCGTTAGTCCAAACACACAGAGAGGCATAAGCAAACACACAGAGGAAAGAAATAGCCTCACTTCCATGGACATCTGCAATCAGGTTGGCGAAAATTTGCCTAAAGTGTAGGGTACATGTACAGGGATGGAGCTGTGGCTTTAGTTTTCATTCCAACCCCCTCTGTTTGTCTCCACTTCTTTTCCTTTACCAGCCAAGATTCTTGGGTACAAGAAGCCAGCTCTGGCCATCCTAACCACAAAAGAGGGTTAAAGAGTTTCAAGTTAAACAAGATAAATTGAATACATGTATTTTCCTGTGTTCCCTATTGAAATTCCACTAGAAGCACAGTAAAACAATAAAGAATTTCCTTTTTTTATTAATTTTTTAAATAAACATATAATGTATTTTTAGCCCCAGGGATACAGGTATGTGAATCCCCAGGTTTACACGCTTCACAGCACTCACCATAGCACATACTCTCCCCAATGTCCATAACCCCACCCCCCTCTCCCTCCCCCCATTCCCCCCAGCATATATACAAAAGGAAAATGAAAATGGGGAAGGAGATAACATCAGACATTTTCTTTTTTAAAGCTGAAAAGAAGGGTGCCTGGGTGGCTCAGTGGGTTAAGCCTCTGCCTTTGGCTTGGGTCCTTATCTCAGGGTCTTGGGATTGAGCCCCACATTGGGCTCTCTGCTCAGTGGGGAGCCTGCTTCCGTCTCTCTCTCTGCCTGCCTCTCTGCCTACTTGTGATCTCTCTCTGTCAAATAAATAAATAAAATCTTAAAAAAAAAAAAAGCTGAAAAGAAAATGGTTTACTGGTCACTGACTCAGAAGAGTGTCTATACATATGTGCACTGTTATACAATGTGGTTTGTGCCTTAGAAGAGCCAAAGGCTCGGGAATTGGTGGCACCAGGTAGCTCTGGAAGTGGCATAGAGGTAGGCTGAAAACAGCAAGATGGACTTGAAATCCGCTCAGTAGTAATCAGACCTCCACATCCTGGCTCTGCTCCAAAAGGTCAGGCAGTTGGTCCTCACTGCCACCCATCAGAAGACCAGGTATTTGTTCTTTGGAGAAGGCAAAACAGCAATCTCTGGACTTGAGGCACAGGAGGCACAGATGACAGTGGAAAAGTACACTGAAAACAGGGAGTTGAATAAGCATTTATATATCGAAGGCTGGTAACCGCAGCCCACTTCCATAATTAGCCGCCTGGAGGCTGGCATCCAGGTGCATTCCTTCCAAGCAGAAGATGGAAAGTTGTAGTAGCTGTTGTTCTTTGTCAGCCCACAAGAAAAGATCTGTAGATGCTATCATGGTAACAATGGCCCAGGTGGAACAACTTAGGGTGAAACCCACCACTATCTCACCCCACCCTCATGGGGGTTCCAACTTCCAACCCAGTCTTCAGTAACCTACCTTAATGTATAGGAGGACAGCTTCTTACATCATAGAGGAGACATCTGAGGAACGCTCCAACATGAAGCTCAGAGAGAGTTACAGGTTGAACCACATGCCTCCCAGATTCATATGTTGTCCTCTTATCCTAACCCTAATATCTCAGAGTGTGACCTTATTTGGTAATAGGGTGATTACAGATGCAATTAATTAAGATGGGCCCTAATCCAATATGACTGATGTCCTTATTAAAAGAATGCCATAGGAGAGAGACCTGGAATAGAACTTTCCCTCACAACCTTCATATGGAGACAACTTGCTTGTTTGACTTCCAGCCCCCAGAACTGTTGGCTTTGTTACAACAGCCCTGGTGAATTAATACAGAGATCAAGACAAATAATTAGGATAAGAAAGTTGGGGGGACCCAAAACAATTATATACTAAAATACAAGATTAGAAAAAAACCCAGCTATGACTAATATCCTCGGAGAGATAATAAAAGATATTCCATCCATAAAATCAAAACAGTGAGCTCTTGAAAAAAATAACACTTGGAGAACTAAAATGAGCCATTGGAAGTTAAAAATGAAATTTAAATATTTTTAAAAGCTTAATAAAAATATCAAAAAGAAAAAGTTGAGTTAATTTTCCCCAAGACAGCTTTTAAAAAAATCAAAGTGATTTTAAAAAAGAGAGAAAGAAGTTAAAAAAAATAATTGGGCGAGAAATCCAGAGTCTGACATACAAATGATAAAAGTTCTAAGAAAGAACAGAGAAAATGGAGAAAAGGATACCAATAATGCAACAATTCAGAGATGCTTCCCCAAACTAACAGTCTTATGTTTCTAAATTGAAAGAGCCCAGTAATTGCCCAGCTTGATGGATGATACAAGACCCACACAGAAGATTATCATCATGAGAACAGAACATAGAAGACAGAGTGACAATTTCTAAAGATGCTAGAGTTAAATAATAAATTATATACAAAATATCAAGAATTAGAATGGTACCAGGCTTTTTTTTTTTTTTAAGATTTTATTTATTTATTTGACAGACAAATAGGCAGAGAGGCAGGCAGAGAGAGAGAGAGAGGAGGAAGCAGGCTCCCTGCTGAACAGAGAACCCGATGCGGGGCTCCATCCCAGGACCCTGGGATCATGACCCGAGCCGAAGGCAGAGGCTTAACCCACTGAGCCACTCAGGCGCCCTGGTACCAGGCTTCTTAAGAGAAATCTCAAAAACAGAAGCCAATGAATCAATCAATGCTTTCAAAATTCCATGCCAAGGTTTCCTAATCTCACATTCTATTCCTGAGAGCACAAGTCGGGGGGAGGGAGGGGAAGAGGGTGAGGGAGTAGGACTCCTATGCAGGGCTAGATCCCAGGGCCCTGGGATTATGACCTGAGCCAAAGGCAGGTGCTTAACCAATTGAGCCACCAGATGCTATTTTTATATGTATTTTAGAATATCTAACTTTTAAATGGTGCACATTTGCTCAGATGAAAATGGGAGCATTTATTGGAAAGTTACAGAGGGCTCACAGCCTCTGGGAGGGATAAGCTTGGGAAGAGGGTAGGAATCAAGGGGGCTCCAGAGGCCAGGAAGTGGAAGGATGTGGCTAGAATGCTGCTCCCATCCCCCCACCACAGAACCCCACCTTCGAGAGGCTGAGGGCACATTCCCTCTGGCTAAGTCTGGGTCCCTTACCCAAACCCTGGCTACCAAAAAGGGAGAGGGGAGATTTGCCCCCTTAAGCTTTCACAATTAGTAGGTTCTAGATTCTAATGTCGAGGAACTTATTCTCCCTCAGGGTAGCTAGTGGGATATAAAAAAGAGGGACAGTCAACCCATTCTTCCGTCTTTGTCAAATTAGGGATAGCCCAGTTTACTGGCTCCCTGCCCTTATCGGTTCTCCTTTGTCAGCTCCCTCTCCTCCAATAGGTAACACTAACATGAAACCTAAGTGCTTCTACCGTTATCCAGGATATCCTTCTTGAAGGAGGAGGAGGTTGGAGGGAACAAAGAAAAGGGGTGCCTATTTTTTCATCCTTCTACAGTGAAGGATGAAAGTGTAGTGGCCAGGGAGGATTCAACACGTGTTACTCACTATGACTGCTTTAGCGACTGCTAAAAACACTGGAACTGGAACTGGGGCCTTTAGACACCCACCCAATCCATTTGAGAACAGACTAGGAAGTAGTCAACGGGGTAGAAATATCTTAGCACCAAGGTCAGACAGACTTCACTTCTGCTAATCTCAGAACTCTGCAGAAAGGAAAGAATTAAAGAAGGCTAGCATGTCCCTGTGGAAAAGAAAGGAAATGTTGTTTTGTTTGAACATACTTCAGGGGTGCAAGAGAAAGTATCAAACTAGATATTGATCTATGAATAGATCCCTCTTTCTTTTTTTTTTTAAAAAGATTTTATTTACTTATTTGATAGACAGAGATCACAAGTAGGCAGAGAGAGAGAGGAAGCAGGCTGTCCGCAGAGCAGAGAGCCCGATGCGGGGCTTGATCCCACGACCCTGGGATCATGACCTGAGCCGAAGGCAGCGGCTTTAACCCGCTGAGCCACCCAGGTGCCCCTAGATCCCTCTTTCTAATTATAGCATGACTATATATATTACAGCATGACTACGTATATTACAGCATGACTCCATATATTACAGCATGACTACTGGCATGTTGTGTAGACAGCTTCTTGGAATCCCTAGTGGCTATGAGATAAGTGTCCCTGAGCTGCTCAAAATGTTGGGTATGTGCCCCAAACCCACTCACAGCCTTTGCTCATCCTTACTTTTGAGCTGTTGTTAACTGGAGTGTGGGATTCAAGGGAAAGCTCTCATTTTAATTGCACTCATTTAACAGGTTATTGGAGGTGTGGACAGTTTTTCCACTCAGGCTTCCAGATGAAAGATGAGAAGGAAAGTGGATGCTGGGGGAATAGGAAGGTGACCCAAGAACCCAGGCAGCCTATCAGCAGTACAAGGTAGTTTCCTGTTGATCAGGAGTATCTAGGCACTGGAAAACTGTCCTTTACCCCAGTGTCAGAGAAGTAACTGGCTCGAGCTGAGTGGCTTGCTGGAGCAGTAACACACCGCAGTCCTGAGCTTTGGGGTTCATTTCGAGAGCAGTAAAGCAAATATATTTGATTAAAGCACTTCATAGTCCTATGGTTCCAGGAACTGTTTAACATAATTAATCTGTAAAATAATGTTATAGCCCATTGCAGCCATGAAAAACCGGAATTTACAACTTATGCTTTCACATATACACATACAATCAAAGTCTCACATTAACTGGCTACCGTAAATTTCCTACAAATTCACCTCTAACAATCTGAAAGTGTAGTTAAGCTAAATTTCACAATGCATGGGAAGCACATTCTTTCAAAATCAAGATGGCTGTCGGGAAAATAATTGGATTTTCACCAGTAGAGGAACCTTGAACCTATTGTGATTGGTCCAGTTGTGATTTCTTTTGGCAACAAGGAGGCTGGGAGTGGGATTCTGGATACAGCAGAGCTCTCAGAAGAGGGCACCTTTGCAGCCTAGTTGCACAGAGACAGCAGAGGTAAGACAGTTTCAGAAGTCATAGGACTCCACTCAACATCAGCTCAGAGTTCCAAGCATTGGAACTCTGCTGAATCTAATATTAACCAGGAAACCAATGCCTCAATCAATGAGTTTGAGCAGGACAGCTTTGAAGTTTATTCAGAATGGCCCCACAGTATTCACCTACTACAAAGTTCATGCTGTCAGGGGTAGGTAGAGAGGTCTTAGTCTAGATGTGAGGACTCCATGGGTTATGATTGTAACTGATTCTTGTGGAAGGACAAAAAGTCTTCCAATTAGATATGGACCAAATTAATGAAAGTCTGAGGCACCATTAGGTATTTTCTTCCTGCGAAGGTGAAGCTAAGTGGAGATGTGAAGTTATAATCAGTTAAACAGAACCCCAAGCACATAGAAATGACTCCATAGAAAGCTTGGTTGAAAACTGTTTTCTGTGAGCTTTCCTTATAAGTGAAATTACTTTCTTAGCTGCTTGGCTCTGTGCCTGTTGCCTATCAACAAAGGGATGTTTCAGTATTAAAACTTCCACAAAGCCTTGAGTAGCTTTGTAGGTTATTCTTTTATCCAAACTTCCCCTCCCTTGGGAGTGTGTCCAGGAGGAAAAGGAGAAAAGCTCACCCTTCACCTTCATTGGACTCTCCGGTCCAGTCCAGTAGGGTTTTATCATTCTGGATTTGAAAATGCCAGGATGCTTCATAAAATCAGCCAACTGTCTGAGAGGCACACCTAGGTATCTATACTCCATTGATATGTAACAGGGTCAGGGTTTCAAGCATCCCCATCACTCTCCTGTTACAGCACCAGGCCCTTTGGTGGCCTTTTCCCCACGTGCAGGTAAACACACCTATTATTATGAAACCCCTACATCCTGAATCTATACCAGTGTCCTTGTTCCATTTAAACACGACCCTGTTATCCCTTGGGTTATGAAAGTGAGGGAAACCAGTGGCAGGTATGGGAAATCTGACTCTGCTAGATCTGTCTCTGGACTCTCAAGATGTGTCTACACTACCCCAGCATGGGAGAAAGTGATTTGGTCCTTTTTTTTTTTTTTTTAATTTTTTTTTTTTTTTTTTTTATGTTTTTTTTAAAAATATGTTTTAACCCAACCCTATATCACACAAATTGGACTACAAAGTATTTTTCCTTTTTTA